>VZUA01092288.1:373-15103 GCA_013401035.1 Horornis vulcanius
AAAAGAAGGGCAAAGTAAGGACATACACAGAAATGCTCATATTCAGTTGCAGATACAAGTTACAGTAACGTGCCAGCAGCTTTAAAGTGACCACGACTGCAGTTCAGAGGACAGCCAGAATCAGAGCGGATGAAACTTGGATTTCTTTTTCTATATTAAATCAATGAACTGTGGCTCTGAGCCATTCTACAGAGCAACGAAAGTGCAGCAGACAGGTTCAAGAAGGTACAGAGCCTTGAAATCTGCAGCTCACAGTCTCCCCAGCATGCATGCAAGTACACATACGCTTGGGACAGTGCTGAGGATGGAACACTAAAATCCAACCATGATACCTAGGATGACAAGAAGGAGATAAAAACTTAAGCTTAATTTTAAGGAGGACTCATTTGCACTAAGTACTAGCTAGCCTTGATTAAACTCTCAAAGAAAGTGGTGGAACTCTTTAAAATTAGACCAGAGAAAGAACCAGGAAAATTTGCAAAAAGTAAGTGTAAAATGAAAAGAGGAAACTAAGTCTTTTCCAAACATGGTCTGATCCACCTCTGAACTAAACTCTTAATGTTTAAGAACTGCTGTGCAAAAAAAAGGAAATACCTTGCTATATACTATGCTTTTTGCAGCACAGCTGTATGAGAAAAAGCTCTCCTCAGTCTCTTCCCTCCCCCTCACACAAAGAATTTCACAGGTGAGCCAAGAGGATCCAACTGTGCTAGGACTGTGTGCCAGTCAGCCCTCTCAACAAAACCACATTTTTTCAAGTGCTTGACTGCCTTTCATTCCACCCTCCCCCTGAGAATCACCTTCTGCTTCCCCTCTTCTGCCACAACTTTGCTCTCCCCTCTCAGGGTCACATGAGCAGGATGACTAAGATGATACTGTACAAGAATTCCCCTGGCTTCTTTCCTTTTTGTTTTTGTCTTTTTCTTTTTTAAGAGAAGTGGGCAGAAAAAGTTTCCAGCCCCACACTGTAATGCAGAGCATGATTTCAGGAGGGTGACTATTCCATTAGAACAGCAGCAAGTGAATATTATGCTACTTTACATTGAAGAAGAGATTTCTGTAGTGATAGGCAAATGCAGAACTCAAGCGCCTTTTTCCTTTTTCTCTTGAGGATGGTGTTGGAACAGTGTCTATGGGAGGTGACTCATGGGGAGAGCAGGGGTGCATGTGTCCTGCTGAAGTGACATGCAGGTCTTGGTCACATCCCAGTCTTTACCACATCTCTAAAAAGGGCTCATGTATTTTCCTAATGCCAAGGGGATTTGCATATTGATCGTATAAGCTTTCTGGAGGTCTCAAAACAGGGCAGCCTACAGCTTCAATGCCAAAACCAGAACGTGGGCAGGTTTTGACTGGCTGGCTCAAGGCTAGAATGAGCAGCCAAAAGCATCCTGAAGGAGGCAAATGCAAGATGCAGCTGCTCCTGGCTCTGGGTCCCACTGAATTATGAACAAAAACCAAGAGCTTCTGCTTTGCATGCAGATAACCTGATCAGCACCACTTTGGCTCTTGGATAGAAATCATCCCTCAGCATGCGTGGGAATCCCTCACCTCTTAATTTTGGGGAGAAAAAAAGTACACTTTATCTGCACCTTGAGTTTCCATGCCTCCTGATGTGCTTCAGGTCCCAAACAAAAAAGGCCTGTCTGGCTTGGAGGCCTGGCCTAAAGGAAGGTATGGAACAAAAGGGTGCATTTGCAGCCCCTGAGCAGGGTTCAGGGTTAAGCCTCTCCCTTAGAACTGTGGCAGCACAAGCACTGCTGGCTTTCAGTCAAGAGAGGTTTATGCCAGGTAGGTCTGATTAGAAGGAGCAGCATGTCCAGAGGGGGAGCAGCAAGCAATTTCACTGAGGCCTGGTTGGGAAAGTCCCAGCATCTAAATCAAGATTAATTCTTGAGCACAGAATCCAGTGTATGTATAAACACCCTCCTCCTCCTTCACGTCTGTGGAAACGTGGTGGGAAGGCCAATGAATCTGGGCATTATCAGTCCAGAAAGATCATCTGACAGTATCAAGTTCAGGTTCTGGCTTCATATCCCACATATGATTATAAGTTTCTCCACTTTACCACTAGATGTACCCTATACTCTGCTGTATTGCACATGATTATTCCTCATCTCCCTCGTGATTTCTAAGCAGTTCAGTATCAAAACCAAGTGGAAAATCCTCATGCATCCGATGCTTATCTGAAGACAAGGAAGCCACACATCCAATAATTCCAATCAAAGATGAAGAATAAAAATCAGTGCTTTCCATCCTTCACCTTGTTTACAATACACTTTGTTTTTTCCTCTTACAGCAAAAAGAATTACTCAAGTTCCCAAGCTAGTCTGGGAAGGACTGAGCTGGTCAGTACAATTTAGCTGATTCCATTGCTTTATGTCTTTTACTGTTTTGTGTCTCAAGACCTTTCACTTACATTGCTCCTCCAAAATAACAGTAAACAAACTGCAAAGAATCATAAAACCCCTTTTCAATACTTTAAAAACAAGAAAGTTTATCCTTCAGAACATGACCAAACATCTCTGTTTAGAAGAAAACAGTCTGCTCTGTTAAGGCTTTGATTTAGTGCCATGGTACCAGAACAAACAGGAGTGCAGGATGCATCCAAGACAGGTTGAAATTTGGACCATGATGTACTTCAGGCATCATGAAATGAAAAATGTCTCATAAAGAAAGAGATGACGGCCTTTAAAATTACACTCCTTTCAGGTATTTTTATGTCACGTTATCTTTGTCACTTTTTTTCTTTCATTCTTCTTAAAACATGATACTTTAGCCCAAGTTGTCTGGAAATGCAGGAAAACACAGGGAACTTCTCTTCAAAGCTCCTGACATTTGATGCATACAAGAAGTAAATCCAAAACAAAGAGAATGTGAAGCAGCAGTATTTTTAGGAACAACTGTTTAATGCCCTGCTGCTAAGTCCCTCCTTAAGAGTCTTGTGAATATGACTGCCACTTAAGTCAAAAGTGCAGTAACTTTATGTCCTTGGGTTAAAGAGTTTAGTGAGGTGTTTGTTAAAACGTGCAGAGAATCTGTATTGACAATGTATTTCCAGTGTTAATTACCAACATCACCCACTTAAGAGAGGAATCCACTCAGCCCTTGCCAGCTGTAATCACAGGTACCAAAACATGCAGGTAATTTTGGAAATCAGACATGATCTGTACTAGGACAAGTTTCTGTTTGTCTTCTCTTTTTGGCTTAATATCTGTATCCTCAAAAAAACCCAGAAATAGCCCAAAAAGCCCTCAGACATGCACGTATACTTTGCAGCAAATCACGAGACGAATAGCAAAATCCCAATCACTTGGGAAACTCCCTTTTACAACTGCGGAGCAATCTCAGATTCCAAGCCCCTCCATATACTCTAGTGGTAACCAGTGTGGAACCCTAGCACGGGCCAAACCAAAGGAAGCTGAGCAGCAGGAGGTCTCTATGGCTATGCTGGTAGGAAAGTCATTGCAGTGAATGCAGGGAAAGGGCAGGGTGGGGCAGGAAGGATCAGTTTGGGATGCCCTGACTCATTTCAGCCGCATGTCTGCAAGCAGGCCCAGCAGGAGATCCCCCTGCTGGTGCTTCCCACGGCAGCCAGGCACTACCATCCTTCTGGCACACTTCATTATCCTCATGGAGTCTCCAGTGCTTGTTCACACCGTGTGCCAAGGCTAACGTGGCCCTGGGGAGCATCCCCACACGGCAGCGTGCGGCAGCACGTGGCTGAAGCTGCCCCCCTGAGCATCCCCCAGGTGCCACACAGACAGGCCCTCAGCATCCTCCCCGGCTCACAGTGCCTGCCACACCGCCTGGCTCCCAGCGCAGTGAGATTCTCCTGGCAGAGGGCATCACTGGCACGACAGAAGTGCCATTATTCAGATCCACCAAGACTGGCTGGGTGTGCTAGGGCTGAAAAAGCCGCCAGTGATTAAATTCAAATGACAGATTTCAAATCTCTTTTCAGTGTTGCTGGGGCAAAGTTAGCCAATGCCCCACAGCTGCCAATACATGATACCTAAGGATATATGATACACACACAGAGCATTCTCTATTTTTATCCTAGAGAAAAATTTTGCTTTGCTGTGAATACCACTTCTGAATAATTATGCTGTATTCACATTTAAGCAACTACTTGCTGCATAGATTCAGCAAGTTCAAACAGGCAGAAATTGATACAACTGCATTCCCAGCTTGGCTCAAAGTTACTCTTATTCCTTAACAGCAACCTTGTCAGAACACCTCAAAGGAAAAGAAGGGAGACAAATATTTGCCTGATGATGCTGTGACAGGGAAGTGATTCAAACCATGCCTCCAAAGCAAAGCTTCCCACAGGACTGCAGAAGAAAGCAGTTTGCATCAACCCTGGTGTAAGGGAGGACAAAAGAGAAGGAAATGCAGCATGAGCTTCCCAGTACCACTTTACCAAGCTGTCACACAGAGTTTACATTATTTTCAGAGCAGACCTAAATTAACAATGCCAAATACTGCAAAGATACTTGCAAGACGTAAGAACCTTTTGCATGGGACAAGATCCTCCTTTATTAAACAAGATCCTTCTCAGGCCACCATACTTCCTTAAGCTTGGAGAAAAAAGTGTATTAACAACAGTAAAATTAAGCAGAAGTAGTATTTTTTAAAGCATGCCAAAAATCTGGCCTGAGCCATTCTGAACTGTTTCCTTCAATCTTTTTGGACATTTGTGGTTTTCAGGCATGTCCTTCAGTTACCACACTATATAACCTTATTCAGTTACTTCACTGCTGATTTTTCAGGAAACTTTATGTTTAAAGAAAGCAAGTGTTATTAGAAAGTAAGGATAATTAAGGCCATTTTACATTTTAGTAACGGGGGGAAAAAGGAGAGAAAAGGAAAGAGAAAATTAGAGAAAGTATATCAGAACAGGGAAAAGATTTCTCCTAAAAAGCAAACACAGTCGAAGAAGTCCTAGGTATGTCCTGCCTCCCCTCCAGAACCACACCCCTTTCTTAACCAAGCAAACATAAGCCCCAGCTACTTCCCAGAACAAGGCAAAGCCCTCTCGCTGCTGGTTCCCTCTCACACGGCACTGTTGAGCAATCCTGATGGCACAGCACAGAACAACTTGCTGCGTCACACAGCTCAAGAAGGAAAAAACAGACGGCCACAGCACTGCTGGGGACGCTGTGCAGATGGAGCCGAGTATCTCTCCCTGACACACACACGCACAAGCGCGCACACAGACGCATGCACGCAAGGAAGCTGCACGAGATAAGGGAAGCACATCTTCCTTGAAAGCAGGGTCTCCACATTACCCCGGTATCAGCAGCCAGCAAGTATCTCAAGGGGCAAGGAAGTAAAAGGTTATCACTGCACACACACAAACTGCAAACTTCCCAGCGCTGAGGAAGGCATCCCAGCAAAAGCGTTTCCACGTACTCAGCCCATTTCCTCTCCTGTTCCTGAACATGTGGTCCTCCTTCCTTACAGCATTCCCTTGCTGAGGAGAGGAGCACTAAGAAGAAGTTTCACATCTCGTTAGATGTGTTTAGTCAAACTGGAAACAAAACTCCCTGCATGAGCTGTGCTACTTTACAGGAGTTAGGGAACTTTAGCCCTCAAGTGGAATTAATTCAGTCCATGAACAATTGTCACCTTACTCTCTCTCCCCTCTGTCTGAAACTGTCAAAAAAGCTACCCTGAAGTGTCTAGATATAAAAAATGAGCCACACAGAAGTTGTACACCTTCTCTGTTTTGAGGTATCTTTCCACTTGAGTCAGCACTGGAAAGCTGACTCTGAGGATTTACAAAAAAAAAAATCACTGAGAGTGTTTAGCAAATTTCAGCTAAGAGATCAGCCTGAAGAACTCGGCATATCTATTGATACCCTCAAGAAACAGAAAGCAGCATTTGCATATTGCGTGCTATTTAGCAGTTGTATAATGGCACTACGACGTTAAAGGCTGTGTCTTTGCCTAAGCTGTGTACATTGTGCATATGAGCATCATGGCTCAACAACACGAGTAAAAGGATCTGGCTAAGTCCAAATGACAAGATGCCCCTCTCTTTTTTCATTTTTTTTTTAACAGCTACAGAAGCTTACCCCAATGCTGTCAATCTACTGTTATGGAATACCTTTTTTTTTAAAGAGGGGAGGAAAGAAAGAGGAAAAAACTTGCTGACCCTGAGAGCAGGGGGAATGTTCTGCTGTTGGCTGGTTCCAGCATGCTGAACTAGAACAGGTTGAGCAGGTTAGATACTGAGGAGAAAAAACGTAAAGCTGGAAGACATACATTAAAGGTGGAATGCCAGCAACCACAAATGCAATTTGTGATAGATTCTTTCCTCATTTTCGTGGGTACTTTGCCCAGGAATCTTTTCAGAGGATAGGAGGACAGGGAATACACGTTCATAATGATGCAAGTATTTCTTATGTGCATGTACAACAGGCTGAACAAAGATTACCTTAACATACAAACTCTCACAGCAAACTTTCTTACCACCAGCATTTTCTACAATCAGCCAACCAAAGTACAAGCTGCAAGACAAACCACCAGCCAGAAAATGAACCAAACACCACGTTATTTGTTAACCTTGAGAGTTAACATGTCCACAAGAATCACATGTCAGGTTTATGGCAGAGGTCTAAAAGCACCTCAACTCCTCACAAAGATCACCTGGATTTTCTAGTGCTTGCTAAGTCAAGGCTTGTATTTATTTTGTAGCTCTTCAAGGTGAGAAGGGGAGGAAACATCCCTGAGAATACTACACCTCCAGAGGAGGTGATATTCCTGAAAGGGTACTTATGTGGAAAGATCAAGGTCTTGCACTGCCATGTGCTCTCAGACTAGAGTCTAATCTGTCAAGTGGCTTGTGCTTATTTGAACTGTGACATGGGTAACAAAGCAGCACTAAGCTACGCTCAATACGCTCTGTTATACAGGAGATTTATGTTACGGCCCGTGAGGAGGGCAGCATTACCCTGCCACATCAGACCACCTTCTCCTCGACACAAATCACACCAGAAACCTAAACTCATAGTGTCCCCCTTTTTTTTTTGCCTTGCAGAAAATCAAAACTTAAGAACCCACAACCTTACAATGCACAAGATTAGACTTTGCTATTGCTTAATGGCAACACAGAGAGAAGAAAATCTAGGACTGAAAAGCACACTGAAGTCTTATGTTTAGGTACTGAGGAGCTCTGGAGATGCAAGTATAATGTTCCTCATTGTGTATGCTTAGGTTCTCAAGAACAATGGAGCTAATTAAGGTCTGCATATAAATCTTAACTCTGCACTTCCTTGCTTCACTTGATTCTAATCAGATCTCAGCATTCATGTTTTTGTGTTAACTTCCTTTGCTGTTCTTTAATGATAACTGAAGGGGGATACTGCCCAAGCCTACAAGCAGCATGTAACACATCTGAAATCATGGAATCTCCTTTCAGCTCTGAGGGCTCACAGAGGTTCTTTAGCACAGGAGGTCACCGAGAGTCTTTTACTGCTGAAGATACTGATGGAGGGTTTTTTTTGAGGACCCTATTTGTGAGCCATGTGAATTAAACAAAAGTTTATATATAGTCTTTCCAGAAGTAAATCTACTCAGCAACAGTGAGACAGACAAAAGTTTCTTCCTGGAGCAATTAAAAATACTGTAGACTTCTAATTCAAATCAAAGACACAGAGAAACAGACTCTTCTCTTACTGCTGTACTGTTGTTGAAAAGGCTGGCTTTCTCCCTCTCTTTTTCTAATTTAACCTTCTTCAAAACATGGGGGTCTCAACAGAATACCAAACACATATTCTGGATATTATCTGCTCACAGGAGAGGCCAAAAAGCTTCCCTCCACCTGTTTCCCCATCCTTATTTATAAAATGTACTAGCAAAAAATGAAACAAACATTTTTAACTGCAGAGAAAGACAAAACAGCTATCACATCTCACCTTCATCCCACAAGTACAGTCATCAGTTACTAGATGCAGAAGTTAGTCCTTTGTGTTCATAATCCCTGCTGAAAAATTAGGGCACTTGCATTTGCTGAAGCTTATCTTTCACTAGCATGCTGGCAGTGGTTAAATCATCCCCCCATATATAAGGAATGGATTTAAAAGCCTGTAGTACAGCCTGGTTCTTAACGTTTAAGAGCACTGCTTACCAACTACTACATTGAAATAAAAGCTCCTTAGGAGATGACCAAAGAGACGTTTCTATTGTGCAAGACAATGAGAGACGAGCCTTTTCACATGTGTGAAGTGTCAATCATTTTCTGTGTGGGAGCTCCTTGGCTATTTGTTTTTAGCCTCAAGATCTTGTACGTTCAGTTTTTCAAAGCTACACCAAATTTCCACTTGCAAACCACCAGAAAGCAAACCATGTAGTAGTAAGGCAGTTTCTCTCCTCTTCTGGGAAAGAAAAAAGGTCTTCATCACATTTGGCTATGCTCTGCCTCCAAAACTCCCATCTTAAGCAAACGCCAGCCTGCACGTGCTGGACTAGAGATCCTATTTGTACTTAGAGGCCGGGCATTGTTACTGCACTGCACCCCACAAAGCACACACAGCGTACTGGAAGCAGGCCAATGCCATAAATAACATGGGAGCAATTCACAGGTGGAATGCAGGGAGAGGACGGATTCAGCCAGATCTTGAGGACACTCTGACTATTGGACATTTGCAGAGTCACAGGTGGACTGTGTGCATGCCTGCCCATGACACACAGACTCTTGTTAAAGGGAGCAGGGAAACCTTTGAAGTGTACGCATCTCAACCCCTATGCCTTTATCAGGATTCAACACTCATTTTCTGAACAGTGCATTACAATCTTCCAGACGTGCACATTCTTCATGTGCTAGCAAAGATGGCTGGTTAAAACGTCAAAATGCACAGATTACCCTCCAGCATGTGCATTTTCTGTCTTTCTCAAGAAATTCAGTCAGCAACACACAGGTGCACACATAAAGTGCTGTTTCAGAAAGACTTGAACATCAGAATAGTACCATACCTTGATTTAAAAGACAGCTGTTTATCTCTCCGCAGCGTATTAAAATCAGAAATTTGGGAAAACTACCTAGTACTGAAAGTAAGATTGAGAAATGAAAGTGCCTTCTTAATTAAAAGAAGAAATACCTTCTTTGATAGGACCCTTTGTAAGAATGCTTCAAAGCATAGCTTCTGTGATCCAGATCTTCCAATCTGAGTTTCAAAGACCTCTGCATGTGGTTGTTGCATGTGGTGTTTCACATGTGCCAAAAAAAAAAATCCCCAAACTTTGAGACCTGCTCCTAAGATGATACATAAAGAGCCCACAAGTACCTAAGCAGGATGTAAAAAAAAGCCATTCTGAATAATTTTGCCAGGTATGGTGCAAGGAGTGGAAGACAAGAAAGAAGGTAGATACTTGCTACCTTTTAGTTTCAAATGAAACACTTCAATTAGTTTGCATTACCAGACTTATATGGACAGTCTGGAGAAAACCAGCCATGGACAATGCTCCTTCATTTACCAAACTAGGGGAGCTGTGGCTGAAACACATGTATTATCCCTTTATCCTTTTCAGACTTGCCACAGAGCCTTTAATAGCTTCCCACTGGAAACTGGCAGGAAGGTCATTTCTCGCCTCCCTTTTGGCAATTATACCCCATTAACATTTTCTGGTTGCATGGAGAGCATGTCTTTGGCAGGGAGGAAAATGTGACTTTAAAGAGATAGGCAAGGGCTATCCTTAGTCACAGAAATGGAAAAGGAACTGCTGGCAAAGTATCCTACCACCAAAGGAAACACTTTTGGAGCAAGTGGAGGCATCGCCCTTTCCACTGAAGGCATGTTCTATTTGAATGCAACACAGTAAGTGAAAATTTTTTTCTCTACCTCAAAGTCCCTTCCTAATGCTCACATACCATCAGTACAACCACAGCAGCAGCCTCCTCTGTCTGCATTTTGGGGAGAGGCAGTGGTAGAGATGGAGTATAAGACTCGAAACCTCCTACTTGGTGTCAGAGTCTAGACCCAAAAGGGCTTCTCACGGTTGGGATTATTCACAGATAAATTCCCTAGGGAGTTACTAAAACAGTACAGATGGAAAACCTTTGGAAAGTCTTTAGAAGTTGCTATATTTTGAGTGGAGACAGTACACTGGAAATCCCCAGCTCTTACAGAGCTACAGAAACTCTTTATATACCCCCTAACAATCCATATAGTTTATGCTCTTGATGGAGATATGAATATTTAACTTTAATTCACTGTGACTGAGAGAAAGCCACAGGGTCTTTCTCTTTAGCAAAGAAGGGTGAGGATAAGGCGCATCCTAAATTGCAGATTTTCTTATGTACTGATCATTACAGCGCCAGTTACAGGAATGTTCAACTCTAAACTACTTTTTTCCAGCTCTTTTTTCTAGATTTTTAAAGAGCCCCAAATAAACTATGTGCCCAAATCCCTAATCAGCTCCTGATTCTAGAAGGCTTGCTATTTCCAAGAAGACTTGTTCTTTCCAATACTGGTCAAAAAGAAAACTCTAAAAAACTCAGCATATCTCCAGAGCAATTTCTGATGCTGATACCAGGAACTAACAGATCTTCCAAGTGCAGTATCAGATTGCACCAACCCTCCATAAATGGTAGGAGCAGCACTGATACAGCAGCAGACAGTCTGACAGCACAGGAAGAAGAATGAGAAAATCAGTTTTTTGCTCTAGACAATGAGCACTCTCCAGAGACCTCTGCTCTCTCCAAATGTGACTGCCCCCACAGAAGGCTCAGGTCACTCCTGAACAGCCTGGCAGCCTATAAGAGAGTTTTCTGAGAAACCCTGGGCTCAAGGTTACCCTGTTGAAAATCCTGGCCAAGAGTCCCACTGGTCAGAAAAGGAAGCAGGTTTTAACCTCTTTTTCTCACTAGTATTGCACAAGAGAACCTTCCCCCTCCACCCCAGTCTGCTGTGCCCATTCAACTTAACTTGTTGACGAGGAGCCAAGGAGCACAACAAAAAGAAATTGGACTTAATGTGAGAGGCTATGACTCATTAACAAATGAAGTGTTGCACATATTGTGGGAGTCAGGAAGGCCAGCATCGATTTCACAAGTGAAGAGTACATGCAACACCCCAGCACAGCTACACTACTAACTCAAGGAAGAGATGTGCAGGAAACAGCGTTCTCACTCATGCCACAAAAAGTCTGGCTGTTGCACAGAAGTTCTACTGTAATGCAAAAGAGCGTCCAGTAAGAGCTCCAGAGTTTTTTTTTTCTCTCTTGGTAAAGGGAAGGTGGTGAAAAAATACTTTTGATGGAGATGGCTGGCACTTGAGGGTCTAACAACATTGGTAATCATTTTCTAACCCAAAAAAGCAACCAAAACTTGTCTCCTTCCCTCCTCTACTCGGCTGAATGTCTAATGATGTGGCTGCTTTGAGGCTGAAAGATAAATCCGAAATTTCTTTCTGTGATAGAACAGCAGTAAGTACTCCCCCAGCACAGTATTTCCCTGGACAAAACCATTCCATTGAACTTTTTCCCCTAAAAGGTCTTTTAGAAGTCCAGATTTAAAAATAGTATAGACAGCTAAATAAGAGCCAGAAAATGGCAGCGGGGGGAAAAAAAAGAGAGGATTGATATGGCATAAGCCTACACATTTTTCCCCCCATTCACATATCAGCAGAACAACTTCTCCCTCGCTCCTCTCCTGTAAACTAAGCATGTTTGGTTTAAGGGGAGTAAATCTTGGGAAGCTCCTACAGGACCTTCACAAGTTACACCGATTCTTTACCAGCACATCAGTTTCAGCTAAACCTGTAACTCTTCTCTCTGACCCCATGTCGTGCAATGGTCCAGGGATAACACCATGCTGGCTGGCTACCAGGGGCACATGAGAATTTTTATTTTTAATTTTGGGGTTTTTTTTTGCTGGTTTGGACATACATCTGTCATGATTTAGATTCTGTACCACAAAAATAGAGAACAATAAAAGAACTGCACACAAAAGAGGGGAAAGATGGACTTGTAGTATCATCTAGCTAGTACAGAAGAACAGACGTGGCACCACCACAGACGTGGCCTGCAGGAGTTACACATGAGGCAGGACCTGGCAAACAGGTCCTTGCTCCAGAATCCTGAGGCACGAGCAGTCTTGAATGAGATGTGAGAAGCATTCAGCCACAGCACTGACAGTCCATTGGACATGATGCTACAGCTAGGTTTGAGATGCCTGAAAAAGAAATTTACTTCACACCATCTTAGACCAGAAATACCTGTTTCAGAAGGAGGTACTGGTGGGCAAAATGAACATCTTCCTTGTGAGTATGTCATGGCACCAGATTAGAAATTTGATTTCACTTTGCATTTATCCTCATCTGCCTACTTGCACATTCATGCTTTCCTTCAGCAACAAGATCCAATATTACAGTCAGTTATAGCAACAAGAAAAGGTTATTCACTCAAGAAGACCAGAAGGCACAGTCTGCAACCACAACCCTCCTTCAGCAGAACCAGCACATTTCAGTGTGCCCAGGATTTTGCTTGTCCATGGGTCTGGGGTCACTCATTGCAGAGATACCAAGCTCGGGAACAGCGTTCTGCTGCTGCAGGGCAGCCCTGCACAAGAAGGAGCTTAACAGAACCGACAGGCACCTATCAAACCAAAAAACTTTAAATATCAGGATTTTCCTTGCATGAACTTAGGTGCTTCTTAGCGCGGTCAGTAAATACAGCACTCCATCCTGGTAACTTCAGGCATCATCTTGTTAAGAGAAAAAATTAAAACCAAACTATCTTCTCATCAGAAAGTTCTAATCTCTATTTCTTTTGGGCAAGCCACTGAGTCTGGCAATCCTGGCATTAAATTTGCTACACAAGCATGCTAAGAATTTCTGTGAGGGGAAACCTGCATAAGCAAAGGTGACTACATCAATCTCTCATAGGCCTGGAGTAAAGTTGCAGGGGAAGCCTCCCTTTCCTGTTTCTAGGGGAGCATAAGAGATGCCCAATGAGCAAAAACCCAAATAAACTACACAAGCAGTCCTTCAGCAAGCCACCCNACTGGAAGTCACCCTTGGATACTGACATCGGCATCAGGTGCAATTCAGCAGTGGCCCTGCCTTCCACACGTCACACAGAGTAATGAATGACCTGACCTGGCAAACGTGGCTCACAACATCTCTGGTCAGATGAGTCAGATGTGTGACTTATTCAGTGCCCAAGGCCAGTATCTCTTCATATTTTTCCCTTCTCATTTTTTATCTATCTTGCCAACTGCCCCCAATTCCAATCAATTGTAAGTTAAATAAGTACGGAATTAGCAAACTGCATTCCCTCTCTTTTCACCCAAGTGTTTAACATAAGCAAAATGATACAGAAAAGGTAATGCTGCTAGCAGGTATTGCTCCCATTGTGCAGGACTATGTTATCTTTCCTACTGTCATCAAAATCACCCTTTTATTCCACCTATAGCACACTGCTTGGAAAATTATTGGTAATGGGAAACAAGACCTCCTCCTTTCCATACAGAACCAGTCCATAACCATCACTTCTTCCCGTTCTGCCTGTAAGCAATATTATTTTCCCCCACCTGTCTTACAGTTTCTTTGTAGGTTGTAAACTCTTTGATATGGGGACTAAAGCTATGTGGGAATCCATGAAGTCTTAATCAGTTATGAGATGTTCCACCCATGCAAATAAATGAATACTCAATCAAGGGATGAGAGAGGAGAAGGAAAACCCATGTGCTTTAACATATTNAATTTGGACCACAGAGAACTTGCCAGATGTATAGTGCAATAAGTTGTCTATAGTGCAAACAAATATTGATGTATGTATTTAAAAACAAGATAAATATACCAAAGAGGCATCTTCATGATGGCACTGGGATACCTAAGTCCGTAACACCAACAAAAGCCCATATGTTCTAACACAACCACTTGAACCCATGGCTCTGATGCTACGAAATTAGAAGCTCCTATGTAGCTTGGCTATATATTTTTATCCCCTGAGAAAAATCCATTTGTCATGCCATTACTATTACCAAAAAAAAAAAAAAAAGCTACAACAACACTTGATTATACTTAAAGCTAGAAAATCTTTCTCAATTCTGATTTC
Source organism: Horornis vulcanius (assembly GCA_013401035.1). Classification (NCBI taxonomy): domain Eukaryota; kingdom Metazoa; phylum Chordata; class Aves; order Passeriformes; family Scotocercidae; genus Horornis; species Horornis vulcanius. The sequence goes on from VZUA01092288.1 coordinate 14,438, forward strand.
CTCCCACTACTTAAGCATCCTAACAGCTATAGTGTGTGTTTTGCCACATTTGTAGGTCACAGATACTCCACATTTCCTGCCTAAGTGTCTTTAGTCAGCTTGCTAGTCCCTCCAAGGAAACAAAACGGCCCCCGATGCTGTAATCCTTTCCAAAATCCTTTCCAAACTTCTGGTACACGATCAGCACTCACCTGTGCATGTTTCCATTGGTGGTGAAGGACTGTCCACATACTGAACATTTATAAGGCCTTTCACCTGAGTGCACCAGCATGTGGCGATCAAGGGAGCTCGCTGAGCTCAGAGACTTTCCACAGATGCTGCAGGAATGGTCTGTCCCTCCAGTGTCAGTGTTATGCTGGAGAAAGCAATGATTTTTTTTTTCATTGAACGCCCCTTCTGAAGTGCCAGTAAAATATTAGCAAGAACTATAAACACCTTAAATTAAGCAGCTCTAAAGAGCCGCTTGGCACAATACCTTATATGAAGGTGTGCCCTGTAGATACCTCTCCTCCCCAGCCCTCCTCCCTCAGCTCCAGCTCCCCCCTCCTCCCCCCTTATCTTTAACCCCTTAATGCACCAGCACAAGTAGCTGTTTCATACAGCCTGCAATGCAGCATTTCTGTTGGGTCTGCAGCACAAGAGGATACAGAGGGACTCAGCAACAAC
>VZUA01092339.1:20814-38320 GCA_013401035.1 Horornis vulcanius
GATAGCTGGAAGGGACAACCATCATCTAGTTCAACTGCAAGTACTTTGTGTAGAAGAGCAACACAGAGAGAGCAAGACAGAGGGAAAGAGAAAATAATCAATTATTTTCTCCTCTTTTTAATCAATAATCCCAGACTCTCGAGCAGATGAAGTTCCCTGCTTATTCAAAGGGAATAAGCTCAGCTTTGAATGCTTTCCCTATCAGCACATTTCATTCTTTCCTATTCTTTGCAAAGTGAAAAAAGCTTTGCAAAGTGAAAAAAGTGTATTATCTCCATATTTAAGAGACAAAAAGGCTAGCAGAGATAGGTCTACCTCACTATCAAGGTTTGTGCAAGAGCAGGAACAATGTGGCAGCCCAAGATCTGTGCTGTCTACACAAACCCTATCAGGGACCCCACCTCCTTCAGCAGCAGCTGGCCCAGGCACAAACCTCTGTCCTGGTATCAAGGTGACCAGATAAAGGCACACACTTGGAGACACATCCCCCTCTCCCATGCAGATGTATGAACTTCAGATGACCAGTCCAAATTTGCAAAGATGCGTACAGCCAGGGTGCACCATCCATCTTCTCTTGAAGGAAACCCTGTTGATTTGAGTCTCCAGTGCAGCCATGTAAGCACTGGAAAAATGCAACCTTATGCCTCTCCAAAGAATGCTTAAACACATCCTCTTCCTCAGGAGGAAAAAAAAGAGGATTAGATATTCAAAACCTACATGCCAGGCAATCTGGTGACCAAGTGCCTTCTTCCAATAGCTCTTCCAGACAGTCATGAACTTTAAACTATTTTTTGTCTCCAACTCCCAGCAGCTCCTAAACAGTGTGTGCTAAATATTTATAGAAGAATCACTGTTTGTTTAAGTTTTAGTCCATACTCCCTGAGGTCCAATATGCCCAGATCCTGAAATGACAGCTGATTACAGAAGAGCCTGAAAACACCGCAGAGGGGACACTGAGACTTACCAGATCTTTCATCTGGATGCTTTCTTCACTGGTTCTTTCAGGGAACCTTTCCCAGCTTCTTTCAAAAGAAGAAGAACCACAGCTCTTGCCAGCCAAGGTCCGTGCTACATCAGACACTTTGGCACAGCTCTGCTCAGTGACACAGAGCCCCAGGTTTTGGAGGGGCCCACGGTGCTCCAGAGCCAGGCATATGGATTGCTGCTGGAAATGCAATTGAAGCACCCAACCTACTGAACAGCAGGCACCAAGGCAAGGCGAGAACACCCCAACACCAGTGGCTCAGGTGGCACAGGTGGGGCACAGTGTCTGTCACTTCAGCTTAACAAGTTGCACCCTGACCCATCTCTTCTGGATTCAGCAACAGCTTTTCCAATTTACTGGAAAAAGTGTCCACTCCAGTGGAACAAAAATGTCCTCCCATACCTTACAAAAGAATTAAGGATACCTAAACTTTTTGCCTAACTGAACAGCCTGTAAGAAGATGAAAAGACACCTGTATGAGTTGACACACTACTGTTATAAGCTAGCCAAGTCCAACAAGTCAGCTGCTTACGTATGGTGTTACACAGTTTCATGGGTGAGGCAAGAAAAAAATAAGACTGTGCTTCAACCCCTTTAATCATGTGCTGTCCTTTTGGAATATAATGGGGACTGATCACCACAAAGGAGCACACAAGATGCAAGGCTACCAAGCAGCCACACTTCTACACCAACACATCCCAAATGAACATCTCACCCCGCAGACCTCAGTGCCCAGCCTGGCAATCTTCTAGAACGACAGCAGAGGCCAGGAGACAACACCCAAGCAAACACACTTCCAATGACCACTCAAGGCTAGTAATTCATCTTTTTTTATGGTTTCACATACATGTTCCTGCATGAAGAATGAAGCAGAAAGTGCACACTCCCCTCAGATGGGTGAGAGATTGGGAGGTCTTTGCTAAAGTCCAGCTACCTCAAACCAGCACCTGCCTTGAACAGCCCCTCGGATGACTGGATGTTGCTGAAGAACTCAAAACCTCCACTGACAGCTTCGCTGTGCCTATCCCATCAAGATGAATTCTTCCACTGCAGCAAGATGGGATTCAGCAATGTTGCTCAGACCTGGGGCTCTCCAAGGGATAGCAGGACTCATCTTCCCTTGCACAGGGTGTTTCACGGCATTTAGCCCCAATAAAATAGAAGCTAGAGGATGACTTTTGACATCGGGGGGATCTCAAGGACAGGTTTACACTCATTAGGAGTATTGATATCCAGCCTTCCAGTCAAGGCCTGTGCATGGAAGAAGGAACAATTGTGGAAATGTCTGTGTCAATGCCACACATGCACTCACAGCCACCCTCACACGTATTTTCTATCCAGCTGTGCCTTTGCACACACATGAGAAAGTGCTATGAAGCCTCCTCCTGTGCTACATGCATGGAAATATGCAGGAGTACAGAAGCCCACCACAAGCCAGCTGTGCTGGCAGATGAGACTAAAGGAGACTGCAACAAGAAAGCTGGAAATAATGACAAGCACTTTCATCAGTAAAACTGCAATTACTCAGCCAGCACACAGCCTTGCATCCCTGTGGAGCAAGCAAATCTACTTATTAGAGAGATGCCTCTACTGTGATCTGACTTTAAGAGCAAGGGGAGGAACTGCCTTGGCTTTTGCATGTTTTATTTCTCTGACTCTCATTCCCTGTTATTGGAAGCACAGGCATCACCATGCACGTCACCACGGCTGCTGGGTCCACTGGAACCAGTCATGGCTGGGAGGTTGAAGACACAAACCTGCAAACAAGGAGCCTTCAAAACTGTAGCTGGTCTCCTCCAGCATCACTCACACATTCAACACCATGGCTTTACTGATACTTCATGGAACAAAATTTTACTAGGGCATAGAAGAAAGACACTTTTCTCTTTTAATTCACCTGGCCCTAAAAAAGAAAAATAAGGGGAAAATAAAGAAGAAATACAGCCCCCCCTCTTTCCCTTTTTACATAAATATTGGATCTGAGCACTTTATGCTTCTAAGAAGTTAAAAATAGGAAATAATATCAAGTCTGTGTGCTGCATCTTTTATCAAAGCCCTTTATAAACATCAAAACCAGCTCCTCTGCACTCTTTTATACTTTCCGGCTGTCATTCACAATTCATAAAAGGGGTCTACAGAGATACAAAGGGTAAGGCACTTTCCAGTACTGTCACAGAGAGTCTGGGACAAAAAAACAGCTTTTCCTCAAAGCTCTGAAATCTAAGAGCAATTTTATGACATAATGTCACTTTTAGCAACAGAGATGAATAATAGATATTCAAAATATAATCACACTTTCATAAGTAAACAATGCTTTGCAGTGTCAAAGCTTTTCAGCAGCAGTGTCAAGCCTTTGCAGGAGGATCAACAGTGCAATCACCAAACACCACCAGGAAGCAAACACTGCAAGAACACACACATGTTTAAGCAAAAGGCAGAGTCTCTCTGGTCAAACTCCATCTGCCTTCTCTAGAGACAAACATCCAGACCCCTCTACAAAAAAAGGGAGGTAGGGAGATTAACAAGGTGACCCAGAAACCCCTTACACATAAACTCGACTTTGACCCTGCCATCTCTGAGAGGGGAGTGATAAATCCAAACCTCCTCCCCACCTGAAAGATGAGCAGGCTTACACTCACCTATATTCAAGAGATATGAGCATTAATTAACTCCAACATTAAAAAAACACATTTGAAAGATGATAGCTGCTAGAATATTCATGACTCTTACCCAGCCTGTTTATATAACTGGCTATGAAGCAAATCCTCCATGTAAAACATGGCAAACCTGACAGCATCATTTACTTGTTCAGCATCTTTTCCACAGAAGGCAAATTCCATAACTTGTGGTCACCACTATTTTTTTTCCTGCCCTGCACGTAAGAGTTAAGAATTCATAGGGAGGAAGTGATAAACCCATGATAAAAAAAATTCCAGTGAACTGTCAGCATTATCCTAACCAAAAAAGAATTTCCTCCTTAGTCATCCACAGGCAGGGTAAGCCAGCTCCCCCATGAACTACAGAAGAGCAGGGAAAAAGCGCTTATCTGGGAAATTACTTCTCTTCCTAGTACCTCGATACTTAATTTTTAAGCAGGGCAAAGGTCAAAAAAAACCACCTGATGGTGATGCAAATGGAGCCCTGGACAAAACTGCACAGGGGCCACCACACAGAGTGGCTCTTTGCAAAAAACTTAATGAAAGCCAAGAGATGGTGCCAGTGGAGAGGATGGTAGCAACTCTGCATCCATGTGCCACAGGAATGCTGCCAGTGGCAGGAGGGCACATCCAAGCTGTGGAGGGGGCCAAGCCATGGCAGTGCAGGGTCTCCAGCATCACTCAGTTCCCCGGGGAATGCCCCCAGCCAGACAAACTGGGCTGCTAAGCCTGGGCTGAAGGTACACTTCTAATCAGGATAGTAAGAGATCCACCTTCCAGAGGCACAGGGCTGGAATGCAGCTGTGCCTCATCCCCCAACTTGTCTACAATGATTCTTATAAATACAGGTACTTTTTTTTGTTGCACACACTCAGGCCCCATTTCTGCTGCTGAAGCCTCAGGTCTCTAATCTGACCTCCTGGCTTTGACACTGCAAAGATAAAGAGAAGGCAGCACAGTGATGGTACCCTGCAAAAGTAGAGCCAGCAAAATCACAGGATACCCAAAGCAGTGCCAAGGAAAAACTAGGAGGCTGGGTTTGATTCCAGCTCAGGAAACACCCTGAGAATAAAATATTGCCCAAAATGGCATTTTGTGTTTCTGAACTGGGTTCCACACTGCAGGACAAGAAGATTAGGCAGATGCCTTTCCATAATGGCAGACTGGCCCCATAGCAGCCATTCCTACTCAGCAGTGTTTGTCTGCTACCCTATGTAAGCAACCAAACCAGCTTGGAGATGATTAAAGCTTAATGAGAAACTCTCCAGATCATGTCCAGTTCACAGCTTTGGGACGGTGCAAATCCTGCCACCTTTACCAAGAGCCCCTCCAGGGGCCTCTCACAGCCCTGGGATGCCAGCCAGTTTTGGAGGCTTTACATTTTCGTGACATGAGACAAATTTTGCTAAGAGTTCCTCAATGCTAATCCACATAATGCTGCTCAGCAGCTGGGAGCACAAGAAAACAGCCTGCCGACACCTTCAGCTCTGCATAGAACTTCTCAAAGCAACACAAAGGATTCAGAAGCCAAGCAGATACCTCCTGCTTTCTTGCTGGCATTAACAATATGTCTTGTGACAGGTCACTGCTTCTTTGCAACCTGAAGAGCACCATAAGTCAGCAGATAGTTCAGTATTACTGTGCATTACCTGCAGATGCAGGCACTCATGGAAAAGCAAAGATCACACATGAAAGATTTTTATTCTGAAAGAAACAACTGGGATGCTTTGGTTAATACAAAATTCCAATACAAAATTCCAAGCAAGGTCTTAAAGCAATCAATAGATGATCATTGAAGACATACTAGGAGGATTATTCCATATATTTAAAAATACATAAATATTTATTTACTCATATAAATAAACAGAAATATTGCCTAATGTATCCCCAGTTACATGTCCTGCAGTAAGGGCACAAAGTCTGGGCACAAATGATGTTCATTAATAAGTGCCCCAAAGGAGGGACAGCTCTTAAGGAGAGAAAATGCAACTGCAAAAGGGGTTGATGTTTTTAGCTTGAACTAAGGACTGAGATCCACCATGAAATCGCTTTGCTCATCTTCACTTTCACTGCTGCACTATGAGCAAAAGTCAGTCTGTGCAAGACAAGCACAGGTGGATTAATATCCTTCACTCCGGGCATGTTCTCCTCCAAACTCCCCATACAGGACAGGTGAAGAAAGATCAAAGCAAAATTTCAGCATCACCAGCTTCAGCATTTTCCTTGAGCTAAAGAAGATGTGAATCCAAAGATTCAGCTGTAAATATTTTAAAAGTTGCAAATGGACTTTCAGCAGCCAAAATAAGAATCTTTAAAAGCACTAGCATTTGCTGCCCCCAACCCTCACAAATCCAGCCTGCTGAAGTGGTAAGCGAGGTTGCCCAAAAACTGAAAGCTGAAACTAGCTTCAGCCCCAATTCCAAAAAACCTGGAAGTAATTTTAGAAGCAGGAAACTATCAAGAAAGAGACAGCACCTGTAGATTAAAACCTCTTCCTCTGTCAGGCTTTGACACATCTGACTCACAAAACCATAAAGAGAGTACGACTCCCTTAAAAGAGCCTTGTCAAAATTTTTTATAGTTTTGAGGTTATATTTTATCCTTAAACCAATAAATACTTGCAATTCCTTAATTTGCTGCCAGCTGGGGAGAGATTTAAAAACTTCTGCAAACCTCCAATTTCAGTGCTGGTCTGTGCTGGGCACTGAAAAATTCCACTGGGGTGAGAGTAAGAGGGGTTAGTCATGACAAGAACATCCCTGCAATGTGCCAGGGCTGCTCTTCACTGTCATCCAACCATCCTTAATAATGACTTAGGCAATCAATGATTTTTATAATCAGTTATGTGCTTTTGAAACACACACCCACATACATAAACATCACAGGCAGTCAAATAGAAGCTTTCTGTATTTTTTTAATTATTATTAATAACATGCATCTGTATACAGACCAACCCCCTAAAGAACATTTTGATCCAAGGATCTGCAACCTGACTCAAAGCAAACCTTTGCTACTTTACCAGCAAATATTGTGAATGCTGATGAGGCTCATCTTTTAATTAGCACCTAGGGATGCAGCTGGCAGCCCCCCTGCCTGGATGCCCAACTCACACTGACCAACAGCAAAGCCCTTCAACCACTTACCCTCTGAAGCTGCCCCACATCTATACAGTAAGACCAATTCTGAAGTAAACCTGAGATGATTTTTCCTCCCTGCAAAGGACAGCTGCACATTTACAACTGAAAGGTCATTGAAGCTCTAATTCCTGGGCCACCCCCCCAGGTATCCCAGGTGCCTGCCAGACTGTGTGTGAACAGGGAGTCACACTACAGGGGGAAAAGCAGAATGCAAAATTCAGGGTACATCTACTATGGCTTTTCTCCTCACTCGCCGTGAGTGCAGACCCTACAGTGCAGAGGTCAAGTACCCTGGGGTTACTCTGGGTTACCCAGGTCACAGGCAGGTTTTGTTCAGTGTCCAGAAGGCATCTCCAGAAGCACCAAAGGGCCTGGCAGCACCAGAGCAACTGATGCCCCATTTGCTCCCAGTTACTTATAAAAGATAAAGCTCATTCCACTACAATGTGCTGCTGACAAAGGACCTTTTCATATCTTACAGCAGCAAGGGGAGATCTGGTTTCCAATGTCTTTATCAAAGAGCTGACTACAAAAAAAAAGAAAAAAAAAAAGAAAAAAAATATTTTAATTATCAATGGTGTTTGCTTTAATTGTAGATAAAAAGAACTACTGCAAGTGATCTATCTTTCTTTAGGTGTTTTAGAAGTTGTTAGGAGCTAGCTAATAAAACACTAGAGACTTTGGTGATGGGAAAACTCTTAATTCATTCAGGTTAAGGAAGGAAAACTACCTGCAAATGAAGAGCTGGTTCCAGGGGATGTCTCTGCAGCAGAGCACAAAGTCCATTCTAGCACGAAAAAGGGTCTGGCACTGCTGGGCTGAGCCTCCAGGCAGTGCTACTGGAGAAGGCTCTGCCTTGGCACATGACTATGCTGCATGGGGCTTGACCATGGACCTTCCCCACCAGCTTTGGCAGGGTGCTGCTGTCCATCTCCATGTCCAAATCCCTGCTGTTAGCTCTGGCCTCTCTTACAAGCACAACAAGCACTTGACTTCGCTCACTGATAAAGCAAAGAACATCTTTACTCCCAGTCTTTGTCTACCATCTCCATCGGGCCTACGAGTCACAGTCAAAATGAAGAGCAAGGCAACTGATTATGTTTCCCACTGAACATGCTCTATGCACCCTATCCCCCTCATTTCCTTCCTTTGATGCAAAATTGTGCTTACAAAGCAAGCAAATGAAACTTTTAATACCTCACAAATGCTGAGGGGAATGCAGAATAAAGGTACTGCAAAGCATTCTCAGCCCTTTTCCTTCAGCACTTCCTCTATATATTCTAAAAATAAAAGTTAGATACAAAGAGCTGATTTTTTATCTACTCTGTAGGAGAGATCTGTTCAGTACACCAGAATACCAGAGCATTTGACCAAACCAGCACAAACCAGCCAAAAACAATGATTTTCACAGCAAATTGATAACCACTGACACCAAAACCATGATTCAATTCCCTGCTAGAAAGAACGGAAAAAAAAATTGTCACCTCCACAAAAACATCTAATTCATTGTAAATTACTCTAAAAATGCAAATTTGGTTATCACTAGTGCTATGTAGTTACACACATCTATATGGAATAGGAACAGTTTAATTTTAGAGCTAAAGGCATCTCCTTTATTATGGGATAAGTCATCCTCAAAATTATGTTCTTCAGCAGAAATTCTGTTGAACTAAGAAGAGAAAAAATGGATTCAACACCTGTGTCATCTTTTTTGAAATGAGACAATGAAGCTCAATAAGCTGATCCACACATGGCTGATGGCAGCTGTGGGTTACAAACAATCCTTTCCCTCATGTATGAGGCTATGGTTGGTCATCAAAACCTTTGGAAGGTGACACCACTGCTCCATGAGAACCTACATCTCAAACTTGGTCTGTCCCAAGAAAAGCCACCTTCAGAGAATAGCAACAGGGACTTAGGAAGGTCTTACCTTTAGCAGAAGCTAGTCAGGAAAAACAAAACAAAACAAAACAAAACAAAACATAAAATAAAAAACAAAAACAAAAAAAAAAATAAAATAAAACACAACCACCTGAACTGAAGATCAAGAAAGCAAACTGGACAGTCAATGAAAAAACCATTTACATACCTGCTGGACAGGAGTGCTGCTGCACTGGAAAAGCTCTGGGAGAAAATATCTTCCAGCTGGGTAGAGCAATGGCTCCATTTCAAGAAGTTGCACGGGGAGGTATTCCAGACTGTATGCTATAATCCTCAGTACAGGGCCACAAATGACACAGGGTGACGCACGAAAAAACAAGGTAAAAAGATGGTAGAAATTTCCAGATGCTTTTATCCACAGCCAGCATTCTCCAGAGGGTTTTGTGGGTCAATATGTCCATGCATCCTGTGCTCCTCATGCTCCTAAAAATCCTCTGGCGCTACAAAAAGGACCAGACTGCCAGACTCCAAACGTTATTCCAGACCAGTGGGACACATGGGGTTGGGACCTTCAGAGAGAAGAAAGGGACAGGCCATTACACAACAGCTCTTACCATTGGACAAGGTTTATTCCCATGGAAACTCCTATCTTTTGATTTATTTTTGCACAGAAGGAATGTTTTAGGGTGTTGTTCTTTTCCTTTATTTTTTTTAATTTGCATGATTTATTTAAATTAATGTAACAGTGAGCATAGGCACAGCATGGAGCACCACCTCCAGATGCCTCATAGGTTCTTGGTGATGTGAAAGGAGGAGGACAAGCCAGCAACTGAAAGACGTTCTCACCTAACCAACAGATCTTTCCATAACTATCTTCTTTTTCTTTTAGTCAGGTGAAAGGACAGAGTTTTCCTCCCCTCTCCTTTTTTTCACAACTTCTAAACCTAATGAGAGGTATTTTCACTACCAGGGAAGAGAAGGATGGAAAGGGTTATAAAGCAGCAGGTCAGCAGCACCATCTGCCTTCCTGACTTCAGTGGAAAATGTCTATCCACCATCAGGAGAATCACACCTTCAGCAACCCACAGCAAGGTCTGGCACACCCATCAGTGACATAGCAGAAACACTCAGCTCCTCAGTACAACAACGCAATGTGACCTCTGACCAGGCACAGCCACACTTCCCACCTCTACTTTCAGAGAAAATAAACATATCCCAGCAAAGTGGCTCAAAATACCTGAGGAATTAGTCATAAGGATTCTAGTATTTGACATATATAAACCCATCATGATCTGGGGGGTTTGGGTTGTTTGTTTTTTCAATTCTTTTAATCTGATCTTACTAATTGTGCTGGGAATAGACTTGATGGGATTTTTGTTTGTTATTTTAAAATATGAAAGCTGTCGCATAAACACAGGGAAGTGCCAGGCCCGGATATAATGCTCAGCAAGTGCTGAAAGGAAACTCAAATAACTCTTTGCCCAACATTGCTTTCTAGTTCATCTGTAAAAAGAAAACAGCAGAGAGCAGCTGAGAGCCAAGAGAGGTTTTTTCACTTTGTTTTAGCTGCAGAAGCACAGGAAGGTGATAACATTGTGTGTAATGTAACCAAGCAAAGAAGTAATGAAAGTGCAAGCAAATAGATCAAATAGGACAGGGTTAAGGAAAAGGTGTGATAATCATTTGTTTTGCTAATTGTGTCAATAAAGTCCTATCTACCCTCATACAGCGGAAACGTCATCAGATATTTAAAAGGGGAAAATCAAGCAAATAATGAAATGTACAAAACCCCAAGATTTTTTCCCCAGATGTTCTCTTTAAAGGGCTGATTAGGAGAATCACATGTTTATTTTAAATAAAATTCCACTGACTTTGATCATGTTTAAGTCACCTCACATACAAAATCTACTGTGAACCAAAACTTCTTCTTCCTTTGGGAAAACAATCAAAATTGCCTTCTCTGCAGGAAAGATGCACCATTACTTTAGAGTAACCCAGGCTAAGCTGGCTCATGGGGGACAATACCATAACCCACAAAAATCTGGTGTCTCTGCAACGTGTTTTTGTTGTTACAAAACCCAGCATGCAAATTAGTACAAGGCAACCGGAAGCCTGCAGACAGGCTCGCAGATGAAGCTGCACTTGAAGTCTGCTAATTCGTGGAAAAAGAAATCTGAATTGCCTTGCCCTTGCTTCTAGTGTTTTCCCAGTGATAGGGAGGGTTAGGAAATGAAATATTCCCTAACTTCCCCCCAGTTAAATGAACTGAAGGTGAAGAAGGTCTGACCCATCCCTGGGCTGATAAAAACATTTTGGAAGAGGATTTAAATCTCCCAAAATAACTCTCATCCCACTAATTACACAGCCAATATCAGCCACTCTGATAACAATATGACATGGAAAATGCCTGTAAAACCTATATCTCTGCAGCACAATCATCGAGCTAACTGTTTTCTCCATAAACCAATTACCTGTAAAATATGAGCATGCAAACAGAGATGGATCTCTGTTTCCAGAGAAATGAGGCTTGTCCCACCAATCCAGCCCCTCAATGTGCTGTGCCTGATGCACCAGCAGGACTTTTTCTCCAGGCTCCAACATGGATGTGTCAATATGTACTTTGCTCAGTTCTCCTGGGAGACGAGCCCAGCAGTCCTCACTGCCCAACAAGCAAAAAAATAATTCTTTTTTTTTCTATCTTTTATATTTCTCCCCATCTAGCATATACCACACCACTCACAGCACTCTCATATCTGCCTTCAAGGCCAGCTGAATGGCAGTGGGACTCATGGGCTATGCAAGAGCTCAGTGACCAGCATATTGCACAAGTTAAGTTTTTACATAAACATATGGGCTTTTCTAGTCAAATTATAACATATAAACCAATGGCAGATTATTAATGTTCATTTTAAGCATCTTCCTCCGTGGTATGGAGGAACCTCAGTACCTTCCACTCCCTGATACAAGGAGAACGTTATCTCATTGCTACCCTTTTGGAGAGGCAGATGAAATTCAAACCCTTTTCCCAGCACATGCCTGAAAAGACAGTTTTCCAGTTCTCTGGACACTATCCTTAAAATGCGTCACATTTTTAAGACTGAGCACAACGCCTGATAAAAAGAACATCACTCCAGCTCACTCCACTGCTGCTTCCCCCTCAAACTGGAGGGTCTCCCTTGCAGACTGTCCATGAGTGCTGTCCAACACCAACAGTTTAGGTCTCGCCCTTAACAGTTACTCACTGAAGGTCATGCAGTAGGTTGGCAGCAAAGCTCTGAAGCACATCCAGATTTTTCAAGTCATGGGCCAGCACTTGAAAAACACATTCATCTTCCCCATCCCTTGACAAGAACTAAATCCATTACTTGTACACAACACTCGCACACAGAAACACCACGGACTGAGCACATGTCAGCTCTGAGCAAACAAGGCATCACCCCCAACATGAGAGCAGCACCCTGAGCCCTCAGCTCCTCTCCAAGGGCAGCAAGAACCTGTCAACACCAGCTGTAGGAAACCAGCAATGGGAAAGCGTGCCCTGCAATAAAGAGACCCCAAATGATTAATAAACACACAAAAGGAGTTAAAAGACTTGTTCCTCATTAGCTGAAAAATACATGAGGAAGAGAGAAGGAGTCCCACCTGTTAAATTTTGAATGTTAAAGAGTCCCAAGTGCAATGGTTCATTTTAAAAAACAAGGGATGTTTTCTGTGCTTGTGTTTTATATGAAGGAAAGGGCTGGTTTTTTTTACACTCTAACATGTTCATTACAACCCAGCCATGTGAGTTAAATGCAGTAAGGGACCTGTTAAACCTCATGATCACTGCAGTAAGCTCCAGCAGTGACTTTATTATGGGCAAGAATGCAATTGGGGCATTCATGTCTGCTGCTCCTGCCACCAGACACTGTGTGCAATATGTGCTCACTTTGCCAACACCAAAATCCCCACCTAAACACAAAGTGAGCATCCCAAAATGGCTTTGTTATATCCCCATGCAGAAGAACACCTCCAGATACAAAGACTGCTTATCAAGGTCAATGTTACCCATCAGAGAATGAAAAGGAAAAAAGAAAGATAACAATTCAACTCTTCTGTTTTTTTAATAAATTCTCCAGCAAATGGTTGCAAGTGTATTTCCTGACAGCAGCTGTTTGTTGCCATAGGTATCAGCTACCACAAGGGATTGCATTTCTCCTGATTCAGAGAGCCAAAGCAGGCTCAGCATCAGCCCTGGCAGAAGCAAGAGGACAAGATCAAGCCCAGACTGTCCCCTGCAATAACATCCAGCTGATGAATCAGCTCAAGCCACCTCCAAACCTCTCCTTGGCTTCCTGTTCTTAGGCATGAAATTTTAGAAGAGCTGTAGACTGAATATGACACAGCAGTGAGGGTGGCAAAATCAGGGAGCTCTGGGTCAACAGGACTTGTGTTTTGTATCAGTGAGAAAACATGAACTTGTTTGCTTTATGGACTTATGGAAGGACACCAGTTAACAATCTCTTATATCAAGTGCCCATAATATTTATGTCCTTATAAAAGATAAATAAACAAAACCAATTATTTCCCAAAGAAACACAAAGAAAAAAACTCGTAAAGGCTGCTGTGACTTCTTCTCCTCACTCAGCAATACCAAGTTTTTGGAGTAACCTTGCTGCTTTTGAGGGCTTCTCAAGCTTGGCCAACATCCCAGGCAGTCCCTAGAGCTGGGGCTTTTGCTCCCAGATAAAGAAAAAGCAGCTATGGCCAGGACATGACTAATGAGTGGGGGGGCACTTCACAGATGCTCCACCAGTCTGTGACCAGGCAAAGACACATGCACATCCAAAGCCTGGGTATTTGAGGAAAACAAGGTGGAGGCAAGAACCATTTATCTTGCCTCACCCTACCATTTTTCATCCTAAAAATCAATTCCTTTCTGGGAACTCCAGTGATAAGGGGAGGGTTGAAAAAAGACAAGCACAGAAGTATTGCCTGGTAGACTGGGAATTCCAACCTACACTCTGCCCAAAGACACACTGTTTGATAACACATAAAGTGCAACATAAAAATGCTTCCAAGAACTCTTGTAACAGTTTCAAAATAAAGTGTACATTTTAAAATATAAATCTAGCTATTCCATTGAAGGTATCATTACAAAAATTTGTGTCCCTCACATCTACCCAGGACTCCTCACCCACACTTGGAATGGGTCTGCAGACCAACATGAACCAACACCCCAGTGACCAACAGGCTGTATATTTACAGCTCGAGTCCTCACACAAAATGCAGGACATGACTATGCTCTTTTGACTTCACAAAATGACTCCACATGAGGATCACAAGCTGGGATGCTAGAATTAGAAGCACTGCTGAGATGCTTCACAATTAACCCCCTTCTTTTAAACATTTTTGAAGACAAAAAGCAAAATCTTACACAAATGTCACACAATCTGACATTTTAAGCACGTAATGTCAACTTGGACCATTTTCAAAGCAAAATTTCATAACCTTATTCTCCATCTGCACCAATTGACACAGATACATTAAGAGAAAAAAATCTCAAAAGGAGAAGTGGGGGGAAATACTCTTCTGATAAATGGCAGACTGTTACATAAAAAGACCAAAGGAACAAACTGTAAGATAAATATTAACTCGTCTTTTTATAGTATTCAAGACATGAATGTTACCCAACTTGGGTGATAATATAAAAAAAAAAATCTATTTCATGCTATCAAAATCACCTCTAATATGGAATACAGCATTCCACATATCCTCCTCTTGGAAAAAGATGTTTTACAATGTACTGAGGAATGTGATTCTTAAGAGACATTGGATTGCCTCACCCAGAAAAATCAAAAGGTCACAGAAAAATGAAGTCCACAAAGAAGGACCATTTCAGCCTTGAACTACTTGCAGCTCAAGAAAACCACATTCCTTCTGAGATGCAATCAGGCTCCTTGGGTAGGAGGAACATCCACCTCGACCACTCTGATCCAAGAGTGTGGGACACAAAAAAGTGTCCAATGTCAGTTGCCAAACACTGATGGCACGACATGCACATCAGGGGAAAATCAGATCCACCGAAGTGGACACAGTAATGCAAGGGATAGCACTTCAGGACATCACTTCATGCCTCCTGCTCTCCCAGAAGACTGTGCATTCTGGCTTAAAAGGGTTTTTTTAGAAATCCTGAGGCTTATCTTGCAGAGATAAATTGTAACCCTTCAAGTACATGAGGGAATGGATTTTTGCACTTTTTTTGTTCGTTTGCTTGCTTTTTTAGAATAGGCTCTCAATTATTCTACTATCTCTATCACCAAGTTCAACTACCACAGGAAATCAAGACCTGTGCACCAAAATGAAAGTCAGGTTCCCAAGGAAGGGCCGTTCCATCCTACTGTTCACACCCAGGGGGTACCATTTCACCTCTCATGCTGCCAGCAAGCTCAAGCAAGAGCCTCTTTATTTTCCCTGGCCCTTTATGCAGACACAGAGTAGCTCTGCCACCAATGGCTCTCCCATCATCCCATGCCAAGCACGAAGGACCTGCAGGTGCTCTCACATATATGACGTGGAGTTGCTGCTCCATCTCCAGAGCTGCTCCACTGCACATCAACACACAACCCAGTGCCAGGTTCCCTTGCTGGGCACTGCTAAATTCATAGAAAATGGGGAAAATTCACTGCAAACTCGCTTTGTGCCTTGGCCAAAATGACCCACAGCTCCCCACACCATGAACCATCCCAGCTTCCCAGAGCAGGGGTCAGTCTGAACCCTGCAGACACTTTTTGCTACCTTTTCTTTATGATTTTCAGTCTATGGCATTTAGCTACTAGCTTACAAAAGGAAAGAAAAATAACTATGCCAGCTGCAAAAATAATCCTCCTGCTCATTACATTTTCAGTTCTTTATCTCAGACCTATTCTTTAAGCCTCCAGGATCTAGGCTGTCACCGTGCATGCTAACAACATGCTTTGTAGTCAAATAAATGCTGGAATTCTCACAAGACTACATTGCTCCAGAAGCAAAGGAGTTGTGCTAAAATTATGAAGTGGCTAACAGAGAGATTAATTGGATGCTATTAAAAAAAAAAAAAAAAGCAAAAACAAACCAAAAAAACACCAAACCACAGAACAGAAGACACCAGCCCCTCACTTTTCAAAGATAAAACCAACCAACTCCAGTCATCTAGGTCACAGTTGACATTTGCTTTCATCAACCACCCCCCCACTGCAGCCTCCTGAAATCCCTCTATTAATACAGATTTGCAATTGCCCTCATTTGTGCCATCATTCTCCTCATTTATGCCACCTATGCTGCCCTGCTTCAGCTCCAAAAAGGTGGAGATGGGATGATGGGCTTGGTCCTCTGAAGGCACCGGTGGGACAAAAACTGAGCCAAAGGCCCCAGTGCTGGTGAAGTTTGATCCCTGTGGCACTGGACCAACACAGCACCAGCCCCACAAACACCAAATTGATTTGCTGGCCAAAAGGGGACATTCCTGAGCTCCTCACTGTATCCCTCTGGACCTCAACACCTCAACCCAAAGGAAACCACAGTCTGCTCTTGCTGAGAGCATTTATTGTGGGTAAAGCAAATCAGCACAAAACTGCTGAGAAGCAGCAAGGGGGTAAGGGCCAAGAAGGAAAAAGACATTTTTTAATGAGCTTAAGTCATCCTTTGCAGGACTGACACATTTCCAGCTTAATATCTGGCTCCTTTAAAAGCTGAATCCTTGGTGGCTGTCTCCTTATGCAAGAACAGGACAGAAGCCCAGTGGTAATGACTTTCCCTGTGCACTGTCACACTTGGCTTAAAGTCCAAGCATCCCCGTGGAGCCCAGGAGAAGCCCCACGTGCTCCGGGTTTGGCACAAGGCTCTGTAAAGGCAACTGAGGTGAAGATTTCAAAACAGCATTGGGAATACCAGCACAGAAACATTTTGGCACATTAGGCTCTGTCTTCCTGTTACTCATTTAAAAGGTCCTTCTTATTAAGGGCACATGTTCAATATTCAGTAAATAATAATAGAAAGTGTTTGCCATTAAGCCAAAGCCCATGGAATCATCTTGACTCATTCCAGCTATCAGATCCAAATAAATGTTTACCCTGCTGTTGCAGGCAGCTTTAACATGCAGCTCAGTGATTGGAACCTTCATGAGGTGAAAAAAATACTATTATTAGAAAAGATTTTGTAACAGTGTAGGACTTGGCTTCACCTAAACATAGATGTTGCATTGTTTTAATTAAATCAGCATGGAAAGGTTCTATTTATTGCATCACCCCGTTACATTATTAAGTTACAGGCCAGGATTCATTTTTCTGCTGATTTCCAAGAGTAAATCCTTTTTCTGCTGATGCAAGGATTCCTATCAGAGACTGCACTCCAACTCTACCTGTCCCACCCCATGTTTTTGTGAACAGATGTTTTGCTCACTGTCTCATACTCACAGAGCACTCCTGACAATGCACCAATTTAGTTGTAATTCTGCTAAACAAAAACTATTAATTCCTACCAAGTGTCTGTTCCTACCACTCTTGCTTCCTCTTCCATCCTTAGTGATTATTACTGCAGCCATCTCAAGAGGAATAAAATAGAAACACAAAAAAACAAGACCTCTGAAAACATGTCTGGCTCCTGTACAACCCTCTCCATGTTCGCAAAACAAGCACAGAGCTCAGTAGTGACAGGGAGCTGCAAGGAATCAGCTCCTCCTTCGCTCCTCACCCCTGGAGCTGCCTCCCACCAATCCTGCACCTCACACAAAAAGGGCATCAGCCAGGGTCCATCAGCTGCATGCATGGATAACCTCCCCAGAATGGAGGTTATATATTATTAAATAAAATAATTTATATATTATTATA
>VZUA01092339.1:38454-50363 GCA_013401035.1 Horornis vulcanius
TATATAAAATATTCCCTATTATTTTGATGGCTGAATGTGCTCACAAATTCAACTAACCTTCTTGTAACCCAGATATTTCTAAATTTTTATTCCAAGACTGACAAAGTACTGCATATCTTCTCACTCATTTATTTCTAACAATATTTTTATTTTAATCATGTCTAGGCTCTTAAATACTTAATGACATGACTTTCTGAAGAGCTTACATGCTGTGAGAAAAATAAGGGAAAAAGAAGGGATTGTTTTATCACTACATTAGCATCTAAAGGCATCAAAGGAATTCCTAGCCACATACCACTTGCTATATGGGAATGCAGTTAAACAGTGTATTTACATACAAAGCCTGTGAGACTCAGGAGAACTTACAGTCACAGAATCAGAGACTGACAGAATGGTTTGAGTTGGACGGGACCTTTAAAGGTCATCTAGTGTAACCCCCCAATGAGCAGGGACATCTTCAACTCCATCAGGTTGCTCAGAGTCACATTCATCAACGTTTTCAGTCCAAAATGTCTCTTCCCTTTTGTAGGGATGATGCTGCCCTGGTGGGTGCAGGGTTCTCCATCCACACACCCCATGGTTTGGCACGTCTGTCCTCTCTGCTCTGCCACAGCCCCACTGATGGAAAGCACTGCCACTCCTCCAAAGGCAGCAATGCAGGTGAGTGCTCTTTTACTGCTCCAGAAAAAAAAAATTTAAGAAACCTATGGTCAGATGAAGCTGTTTAAACATCAACTTGAGCTCACTGGATAGGGAGGGAAAACCTGTAGACTGTACAGCTGGTCCTGCAGCAGTGACTGTACAACAGTTCCATGGCTCCACTGCCATGACTCAGCCAAAGCCTTCACAAGCCTCCCTGCAGAAGGAAGGCCCACCAAAAAGTCTACCAAACCCAGAGGTGAAGTCAGGGATGTCTCTTCCCTGCTGTGCAAATCCTTAACACCAACAGCAGAGCCACCTGTCACTGCACCTGCCTGTGAAACTGCTGCTTGAGCTTATGTCTCTCCTTCCCCAAGAGCTGATGGAGACTAGCCTTTCCCAAACATCTGATTTACCCTTGCTGGGAGCAAACAGTCCCACTCCTGCCTCTCCCTTCAATGGAGTCAGGATTTCTCTGTCATGGTCATAATCTGCTCCAGAGAGAGATCTGTTTTCATGCAGATGTCCATCTTTTATCACAAAGAATGGAGAGATCATTGAGAGTGACACTATCTTTACATAAGTGAAGATACTGCTAGCCCCAGTTTGTAAATCCTCAGAGCTATCTGGCTGAAATACCTGAAATAACTTCTTTCTGAAGACTGCTCATCAAGACATCCTTTTTGCCAGTCTGCTTCCTAGGCTGAATTTAATTCTTCTGGGGATGATGCTGCAGCAGAAATCAGTGCCCTTTCCAGACCCCTTTCCCCATTTACTCAGGATGGTAAGTGCAGAGCTGGTACTCACAGCAGATAACCAGAATGCAGGATATAATTGGAAAGAGGTTAAAGAAGAAAAGGAGAAAGGAGAGGACACTGAAACACATCAAAAGTATTATAGGAAACACATCAAGAATATTATAGGAAGTGGCATACTAACAAGTAAACTTCAGGGCTAAGAAATAGCAACAATTAAAATGTTAGGAGATTAAATTTAATCCTTTTTTTTTTCTCAAGAAGATGACACCTCCTGCCCCCCTCTGACCCAACGTTGGTTATTTGAGAGTCGGGCTATCAGGTCAGACACGTTTGTGGCTGATGCAACCCTGCTGCAACACTGCGGTGTCCAGCGCTGCTCCTGCAGCTGACACGGTGCTCACGATCCCCTGCCTGGTGATCCTCAGCACAGGGAGAAGGCTGGCAGCTGTGGTGTGATGCAGAAAAGATATAAAAAGCTGAGGACTCAGCCTGGAGAGTGGCAGCTAACCTGTGCCAGCAGCGTGCCGGCATCACCTTTCACCTACATCTGCTGAGCCTTATTCCCGATAGATTATCTTGGGAAAACAAGCCCTGTCATGGCTGCTCACTCCAACTGCTCCTAGGATCAGAATTAGGCCCTTCTAGGACAGAGTAAGCTAAGGACAGGAGAGGGGGACCCCATGTCCAAAGCCATTCCCAGTGATAGGGGGATCAGAACAGGTTCTCCTAGGAAAAGAGAACTTCTTCCCATCCCTGGTGGCTCCTGAAGTGCTCAGCCCCATCCACCCCTCCAGAGGCTGGCTCCACGCTGGGGGAAGCAAAAGCCCAGCAGCCTCAGGCAGGGGACAGATGCTCCCTTCCCAAAAAGCACCAGCATGTCAAAAAGCTCCAGCGGCTTTTTCAGCTCCAATTCTGTGGCTCTCCAGCCTGGGAGCAAAGCATGATAGTCTCAGGACCTGAGAACCAGCAACAAAAATCTGGGAAATTTAGAGGAAACACCAGAAATCATCAGCCACAGAGGCAGGCACCAGAAGCCACCATCAAGAGAATGTTTAGAGCCAAATCTGATCTTGGTTCCATCAAAATGTTCTCACTGCCTCCAGGGCTGGATCAGGCTGTGCAGGCCTGGTCATAACTGGGTTTTGGTCTCTTCCACATCCTCCTCAGGGCCCAGCTGGCTCTGGCTGATGTGCTCACTGAAGCTCTGCCATCCAGCAGGATGGAATTCTAAGCTGTCAGAAGTGCCAGGAGCTAGGACTAGACATTGAGATGTCAGAAAACCCAGGAAGAAATTATTCCAGCTATTTATTTTGCTATGTTTTTGGTCTGCTATCTGGGCTCACATTAATGGCAATTTCTAATTTATTTATTTCACTATCTGTCTTTTAAAGTCTTTCTACAACCCTTTAAAGTCACCCACATACTGTTGTTATATATATATGTCACCATACCAGAACAATGTCACAAGACTCTTGATTACACAAAAAGTACCAAAACCTAGTTTTTTTCCCAGCTGATAAACTGGTATATCAAAGCAGACTGGTATATCTGCCAGAAAAGTCAAAACTCCTTATGAACAGGTTTTTAGGAAGAAAGTGGCAAGATCCTTCTAGATATTACCATTTTTTCCTACCTCATAAGCAGTATGTATTAACAAAGCCAATAAAAATGACCTGAAAACCTAAACTGAAGTGCCTTGGCCTTGATTTTGATCTTGAAACAACCTGGCCCAAGATCAAAAATAATTCTTAATATTTAATTTTAGAACAGATTACCTTCAAACCATCAGACTGGTGTTAGATAACTTTTCTATTTTTTCCATGAGGCTGAAAACACGATCTGTGAAGTCACGTTTACCATGAGAGACTTGTCCGTCATTGCTATCTCAGTAAATACTTTTCCAAGGAAAGTGTGTTCTTTTCACAGCAGACGTGGGTTTTCCCACCACCTACCACCAGGAAATGCATCATGTTGATATCCAAACCTGCCAAAGCCAGCCTGCTCTTTCCAGAGCAACACCAAAGTTCTGGCCTTGAGTTAACAGAGCCCACTTAACTGGTAACTGTTACTCTCACTCACACAGGGCAAATCTGTGTAAGAACTCATCCTCTCTCAAGGCTGCATTTCCTCACAGCTGCCAACCTCAGTCCACCTGGCTACTCCAGTTGGATGCAAACAGCTTATTGCAAGCAAAAGCCAAGTATCTGCATCAACTCTGAGCACACTCGAACTTTGAGGAGGTCTAACTACTCATGTGGAAGCATGCACAGCTGCCACATGGTGCCCCATGCAGTTCATGTACCAGAAATATCACCAGTGAGGACCTGAAACCAAGGGAAATAGCTGATTTTCCTTGAACTGAAGCATGGTAGAGATGTGCATCAATGCACCTAAGATGATAGGAGGGCATCCAATCTCCCTGTCTTCTCATGAACGCTCACAACAGTGTAAAATCATTGAAGACCACACAGGGATTGGGAAGGATGAAAGGAGTCTGTTCTCTCCCAACCCCAACACACCATAATGAAGGGATACAAACTGCCCCATTTGTGTAATACTGGGAGATGAGAGACTCTATGATCCTCTACTGCCTTCATGTCACCATTTCCTGCCACTCTCCTTCTCCACATGCCCTAAGAAAGGGACCTCTGTGAAACTGCCTTCTAAATCCAAGCCCTCAAGCATGAAGCCCAGAAGCTTGTGACAGTTTATTGTACACTATTTTAAGTGGTTGCTTTGCACTAATGTAGTTCTTTTCATTAGGATGGCCTGAGGCACATCAGGCACAATACCTAAAGATCATAGCTCTGCCCGATCTAAAGGCACCAGGAATAACTCTGAAGAATGTGAACCCTCCAAAGACCATGTGATGAGCGTCCCAGTGAAAGGGATTTTTTTAAAACATGATTACACAAAAAAATCACCAGAGGGGTTGAACCCAACCACCACTCTTAGTCAGCATCCGGTTCTCAGATGTTCTGGAGAGCAGACCCGTGCAGTTGGCAAGAGTGAGAGGACACTCCTGCTGGCACCCATTACTGGCATGCACAAACTATCTGCTGCGTTCTCTAGCTTAATTAAATCAACAGTTGAAAGTAATTCCTCAGCTTTGACTGGTAGCAGCTGAGAAGCTGACACAGCTCCCCCTCTGCCACCCATGGCAAGCACAGCAGCCTCCAGGACACAGGGCAAGCAGCTCACAGAGATGATATCTACCATGGGAGTTGCATCACTGGGAGCTAACCTGCTGCAACCCCCAGAGGTCCACTGTACCACAAGGCCACTGCTTAAAACAGCCACTTACTTCTAGATAGATATACAGACATGTTTTTAATCTCAGGTATCTCTATTCTTGTGGTTTTGCCCCACCACTCTGTCTAATGGGGGGATGGGATGTCTGGATTCAGGGCAATGCAGGTCTTGAGAATGGACCTTCCCACCTCCAAGACTGAGAAATAATAAAAGTTGGATGAGAAAGTGAGGGAAAAAATGAAACAAACACCCACAACATCACATCATGGTTCATTCATTGTTTTAAACAGCTGCAACTGTTTTTGGCTTTGCTGGCTTTTCCCTTTTTATTTTCCCTTTCCTTCCACATAGATGAAACGAAGCATGGAAAGTAAGGGCCCCTATCAGCATCTGCTCTGCTCTGAGGACCAGCGAGTATGATGGGCCTCAAACTACAGTCACCACAAATGCAACTGGACAGATAAACCCTTATCCATGGCTGAGTAATGCCTACTGCAAACTGCACCACTGGAAAAAGATTCCCTGACCCTCCACAGCAGGGTCTGGAGGTATTGAAGCTGCAGGTATTGGAGCTGCACTAAAGCCACAGCACTGAGGAGCACCCTGGAAAGCCAAGTGAACCATGACACTGCCTAAAAGCTTTGGTGTTCCACTCCAGCCCCTGTGACCCCCATTTAAGAAGACACAACTAGATTAAACAAAGAACTGAAGCACTCAAAATCTGCACAAATTTTGAAGTAAAAATTTCAGCTTAGGAGCAGAAAGTCTATTACGAACAAAACCATCATAGAATTACAACTGTACCTTCTTAGTCATCACTGACAAGAGTATAACCATAAATAAATAACCTATTGTATTATATGTACTTCTTATAACATGTATTGGGTTTTTATACTGCATTTGGTTCCTTCTGGGGACAAACTTCTTTGCAGGGTCTGTTGTGATAAGACAAAGGGCAATGGTTTTAACCTGAAAGAGGGTTGAGATAGATTAAAGGAACAAGATTTTTAGAATGAAGATGCTTAACACTGGAACAGATTCCCCAGAAAGTGTTGAAGCACAGGAAAGGTTGTCCAGAAAAATTGTAGATACCCCATCCCTGGAAACATTCAAGGCCAGGCTGGGTGGGGCTTTCAGCAACTTGTAAGAGTCAAAGATGTCCCTGCCCACAGCAAGGGGGATGGACTTTTCAGGATGACCTTTTCAGGCCCCTTCCAACCCAAACCACTCTTGGATTCTATGACACTGCCAAACAATCCTGCTAAACAAGACAAAATCATGAAAAATTAAGAGTTTTTATGGTTGGCCCTTTTACATACTGCCTTTCCACAGCCACCAAGCTTGGGGCTTAGTACCAGAGCTGAGTGAAAGTTGATTTTAGCTAAAACTGGTCACACTAGAAATTGCACCTCTTTCTGCAGGTGAGTGCAGGTGAACTGGGGACATCAGCATGGCAGAGTTTCAAGGGCAATGAGGCTCTGCTGGCAGCTGGAGAACAAAGTATTTCTGGGAGACCAAAAAATGTCAGGCTGTACCAACAGTACCAGAGACCTTGGCTCTGAAGTGCTACGTTCCCCCCAGGAGCTCATGTCCGAGAAGGATGTGTTGGAACAGAGCCTGGTAGAGGACCCAGCTGTCAGAAGCCGGAGGGGAATGGCAAACCCTTCTTAAACAGAGGACAGAGTGAGCTGCCTGTGTCAGATCTGCACAGCTCAGTGGGTATGGAAAGGTATGAGGTATGCTGTCTGCATCATGGAAACAGGGGTTTAAGCTAAAGGACAACACTGACACAAGAACAAATGAGCATCAGCTGGGTATGAATGACTTCAGGCTGCAGCACGAAGGTCCCTGGCCTTGCCAAGCTCTGGATGCCTTTCAGCAGTCACAGGGCAGGCAGCCCGATCAGTCTTAAGAAGCAGCTTGATAAATTTGTTAATGAGATTATATGCCTTGGCTGCTCATGAGACTAAGGAAGAGACCTTCATGATCCATGCAGCATTACAATCCCACTCCTCCAAGGATAAGAACTCCCAGAGCTTTCCTCTGATTTTTGTTATTTTGGTCACCACAAGCCCTTGCCCACTCCTGAAAGCCCTTCAGATGCATGCTGCAATAAATCCAGTATGTTCACAATGTATATAACTCTTCTCAATGTATATACAGAGATGTTGTCCCTACCATTACCCAGTGCATCTCCATCCCATTGTTCTGAAGTCTCTCTGCTAAATCAGATACTCTAGTTTCATATTCCCTAAATACTTTCAGCATTTGTTTGGGTTGTCTTTGGAGATTACTGCACAGTGTTCTTCTAAGCCATTTGTTTTCAAAAGTACTCTGATAATTTGCCTGTACCTTTGATAGGTTTCCAGCTTTCAGATTCCTGTGTTTAGATAAAAATTACTTTCAAGTCCAAGATTCATAGTTCAGCCTTTCAGCTGCAGATTTTCAATGACCAGATCTCAGCTAAGCCAATAAATGCAACTGCTGCCTTGCCAACATGTGACACCATTTCCTCCTGGACATCCCCAGTGCCTGTGGTACAGCTACCGATACACGAATGGATTCATTTCTTGTATTCCAGTGCCTTCTAACGTAAGGCTTGACAGAGCGGCAAGGGAGCTCATGAGACCAGTGGGTTTGTATCAGCCAGGGCACCACCCCAGCTCCCTGCAAAGCAGGGAGGTCTCTCCATGCACATCTGCTGAGAGGTTCCATAGGCTCCACAAAAAACTTGGGACCCCGGTTTGCCTTCATACTCACAGCCAAACGAACGGGAAAGCCTATCTGCACACAGGCACAGCTGCAGCACTGCCTCTACCTAAGCCTCTACCCACCTGAAATATGTCTCACTGAGGACATAGGGGAAAACCTGGGCACAGGTTTTTCCAGCCTGCAGGAAGTTCAGGGGCAACCAGCTGGAGACAAACCTCAAACCACCCCAGCACAGTAAACCACAGGATAGCCCCTAAAATGCTCCAGCTGCAGCTGGTCAGGAATAACCAGGAGCTCTGCTTTTAATCCAGATTCACATAGCCCCCAAATTTACTCTGGAGTCTGAGTTTAGACAGGTTTTGCTGTGTATGGCTGGGCTGTCCCAGGCAGAGATGGTCCAATCTATTGGAGAAGCTCCACCTTCAATAAAACCTTATCTAGCACAAGGCCCTCCCACCCTTCAAGACAAGAAACTACAGGCAATTTCAGCTCCAAAGTGCTGAGGATTACTTAGTGTTAGGATAACCACTTGCAAGAGAGGAGTCCTGTGAAAGCAAAAGGAAATATGCAAATGTAAGACAAAGCAGAAACATCAGCATCTTAGAGAGGTTTGCCCTCATTCTATCAAAGTCTAGCAGCAGTGATATGTTCCCCCTTCATTAAAGCTGTTGGGATTGTGTCACCTGCTTTAACACACTCATCTTTGGCATTCTACAAGGCAAAAGTGCATTAACTTAATTAGTATCCCCACTTCATTTAGATTTTGTATAAAGGATGGGGATGTTTGCAAAAGGAATCCACTTCTTATTTCAGACCCCCAACCAGGCTCAGCTGGATGGATATTTATTTAAGACATTATCACCCTCCCTGCCTGCTCATAAGGCAGAGGTTGCTACCATCACAGCATCACAGGTCACAGCAGGCAAGGTGTGCTGAGGCTGCAACCCAAGGCAGCAACCAGACAGGCTGGGGGCATGATCCTATGTTAGAGTGTTGGATTTGATTAGGAAAATGTCTGTCTGCATTCCAGGTCAGCACAGTAGAGTAAGAGCACTTACTCCAACATCTGCATCGCTATGGTAATGTGGCTGAAAAAGATCAAGAATTAAATATCAAGTCAGTGAAGACTTTGCATATACAGAAAAGCTTTCGTATTTAAAAAATAAAAAATTCTTTTTAATACACAAATACTTCCTTTCCTCCTTAAAACTCATAAGCACAACAGAAGAAAAAAAAAACTGTATCCAGAGACTTGCAAATTCCCTGTCCTCACACACAAAGGCATACCAGGTCCTTTCTACAGACAAGCAACCAAGGCATCTCATGTTTGCCTTGGCTTGATCCATACTTAAGATGTCCCAGGAGCCTGTGAAATGATGAAAAATAAATTCAAATAAAATTCAGAACAACCTCTGTAGCTCTACTGAAGAAATGCAATCAATTTGGAAAGAGTACTAAGGAGGCAGTGGGGAAGAAACAACAGAAAAAAGCTTTTTTTTCTGCTGAAGAATTATTTTTTTTCTGCTTTGGGCTGCACAGCAGAAAGGCTGCGCCCAGCAACAGGCGAGTGGATAATATAACCTCTCAAAAGTGATACCTGCATCACCCCATCATGCACTGCCCTCCAAAATGCTACCTCCTCTTTTCCTGCAGAGAGGCTGCAAATACTATCAGGGAGGCAAAATACAACCTTACAGAGGAGAAATAAAACCCAAACAAAACAACGTAGGAACTTCACAGTGTGGACTGTCACTCTGAGCAGTTTAAGGTGTACAAAACCCAAGGGAAGGGGACCTCAGATCCAGCACTAGGAGCTCTGTGCTGCCACTCCAGGATCAGGATGCTACCAGCTCTTCTCAGGAGGAGCATTTACCCTATCACCAATACCTGTGATAATGAAAAATTGATTAAGGACATTGTAAGGAAAAAGAACAGCCTCATATTCCAACAGACAACTTTGCTCACTGAAATTACAATCTCTCATACCACTTTTGTGTGTGTGCAAGTACAGATGTGCATCCAGTTTTCAATTCTACACTCTTTAAGCAAAGAAAATACTAAAAAATATTTTTAAAATCGTACAAAGTCTAAACCAGCAGTTCATATTGGTAATATAACATAAAAAATGTCAATCAGTTACCACATCCAGGAAATTAACTTAATCACTTAGAATAACAAGACGGGCAAAACTTTGCTCCCAAGGAGGAAGCTGCCCTTTCTTGGGGGGACCCACTCTGTCAACCCACAATCCGACCCCTGCAGCCTCTTAACCACACTTCTGGAGATGTCTGATGTCTGCTGCCTCTTAATGCTGCTGCCACTGCAAGCATTACAGTCCCAGGGACTCAGTTTAATACTCTATCCCTGGCCCTAGTATAGTGCAAGAAAAGGGATAGGGGCAGGTATATTTTATTACATAAGTATTGATTTTATACATGTCTTCTGGGGAGATCTAATCAAAATTAATTTAAGATAGGAGGAATCATGGCACCATCTGAATCCGAAAGTACAGTAAGAGCTGGCTGACAGAACAAAATAGCAAAATTGACATGTCCTCTAAAAATACATAGATTTCAAATTTCTTGGGGTCTTAGGCTCAGGTAGGCTGCAGGAATATCTCCAGGGAGAAGGCAGCTAGTTCACTTCAGTGTATTTTTATCACCAAGCTGTAGGAGCTGGGTGGCTGCCACCACGCTGAACCCCCTTCATAAATCACTTTGAGATTCTCAAAGAGCAGGTGCCCATTGCAAGATGGGGCATTTCAAGGTTGTCCCCCTGCTGCCTGTGGTGGCAGAGCTGCGGGGGCACAAACAGCTGCTGGCACATGGTCCTGCCGTAGCATGTCCCCTCAGCTGGGAAAGTACCAGAGCCCACCAGGCTGGAATTTGGGGGGTTTTGAGGAGGGTGAGTGGTGCTCAGCTGTCTGGGAAGCAGTGGGACTCCAGACCTGGGTAAGTCATAGAGGGAAGGAGGGGGACACAGGGCTGCATTCTTTATGGGTGAAAGATCAGAGAAAGGGCTCTCACTGTTTCTCTGCACGTTAGTCAGCACATAGGAACACGAAAACAGCCCAGAGCAAATCTGCTCTGTAGTATTGGGGATTATGACTCAGAGATTTTTTATTCCTCTCCCCGTGACTCATCCGGTGCAGCCTCATGGCCCAGATTCAGAACAGCCTAACCTTTTTGGGCTCCCTCTGCCCAAAATCCCATTAAATAATTGCCCTTTGCAGTCAGTGGCGAAGAATTCAGGGGATTTTTCCCTTCCTTCCCCACTAAAGCAGGAGCCAGAGGGAGCAAGTGCTGCGCCCCAGGACCACGTGCCTGTGATGATGCTCAGCACTGGCAAAGCCAGCACAGCCCCGTGACCAGCTGTCAGCACAGGCACAGCCCAGAAGGGGATAATGTGATGTTATTCATGGCACAGGGGACAGCCGGCTGCCAAGTGCTTCCCAGGAGGTGCAGGACTGCAGCTTTAGAGAGGTGGCAGTCATTTGCCAGTCACAAGAAGGTAACAAGATTACAAGAAGCATCTGGAAAGGACCCAGTTTAGCTCCTGGGATGGGTTAGAGTTCGCTGGGAAGGAATCCAGAAGCAAGAAAGTGGGGCTACATGTGAGGTTTCTGGCTAGGAAAACTACCCTATGTCTCCTCTGCCCTTTCTGCATCACTGGTGATAAAAGATTCCTCAGGTAACAAGGCCCCCAAACACATCCTGTGTACTCTCCCACCTTACTCACGTTTTTAGAGGAATAGGATCTGTAGCTGCAGAATAAGGGGAGAAGCATTATTTTGCAAAGGATGTAGCCATGGCAGCCCCAATCCCACAGCCATGATCCCCAGCACAAAGTGATTCATGCTAGGCTGAACCAAAAGAGTTTTGTGGCCCCTTTGAGCTGTGATAATAATAGCAGCAGATGAATTCCACATTTCAAACAAGAGTAAGATATTAAACAGAGCCTCTGTACAGAGATTAGGTGGAATAAGAAAAACAGTAAATCCTTATGTTCTTGGACTTGAACTGATTGGCAGGGAAAGCCAGGGAGTGGGGCCTCCTTCCCCCAGCACCACCACAGTGGCCTGCACAATCAAGTGCTTTGGGGTTCAGCAGCCTGTCCAAAAGATGAGGACTACAAAACACAAGAGTACAGAAAAAGCTGAGAGACCTTCATCCAGGTTCACTCCAAAATCACTACATTCCCAGGCTGCCACACACCTGTGAGGTCCCTGCTTGTGCTACCTGCACTCACACCAGAAAGACACTGTAAGGGCACACAAGCTTTAGATGTCAGGTGAGAAGCACCTCTTACCTCCTCTCGCCCCTGACATGAATGAAGCACAGTGAAAAAGTAGCAAAGACATTGTTTTCCCTTATAGAGCTGTATGGGGAGAAGTTACAAAAGCATGAACCCTTTTCCAGGCTCCTACAGGAATGATTTTAAGTCTGAAAGCCAGAAATAAAAATTAATAAAGGCATGAAGAAGCATGAAGAGGTGGAACCCCTTACCTAGATTTTTTTTTGTTGGTTTTTTTTTGGTTTTTTTTTTTGT
>VZUA01092339.1:68278-86804 GCA_013401035.1 Horornis vulcanius
G
This sequence comes from Horornis vulcanius, assembly GCA_013401035.1. Lineage (NCBI taxonomy): Eukaryota > Metazoa > Chordata > Aves > Passeriformes > Scotocercidae > Horornis > Horornis vulcanius. Next base: position 68,280 of record VZUA01092339.1, read on the forward strand.
CTCCTTCCCCCCATCCCACCTCATCCCACGGCCGCACCATCGCATCCCACTGCATCCCACCGTCCCGCATCCCACCGCCCACTCTGCGCTCCTGCCCCGCATCCCAATGCATTGCACCGCATCCCATCTGCCCGCGCTCCTGCTCCGCATCCCACTGCCCCGCATCCCACCAGCGGCACTGCTCCGTATCCCACAGCCGGCACCGCTCCGCATTGCACCGCCGGTACCACACAGAACAGCGCTGCCGGCACCGCACCGCATGGCATCGCTCCGCACCGCCCGCGTCGCACAGCACCGCACCACACTGCCGGCACCGCACCGCACCGCCAGTACGGCCAAGCCTCGGCGTACCTTGAAATTTAAATAACTAAGTAAAAGACCAGATTTTTTTTTTTTTTTTTTTTTTTTCCGGCGGCACTCCGCGAGTGCGGAGAAAGCAGGCGCGGGGGCGCGCAGTGTGCACGGCAAGGTTACGGGACCCTGTCCTGATCCCTTGGACAGGAAGGTGCCGCGGATCAGCCGCAGCATCAGCGGATGGGCAGCACGGGAGCCTTCGCTGCCCGTCCTCCATGGCTGTTCACCCCAACAGAAGCCTTCGGCCCCGTTTCTCCCAAGCACTGTGAGTTTGCTTCTTATAGAATTTTTTTTTTTCTTTTAAATACCATTCTCCCAAGTGCAGACATATCATGTCTGTCTCCAAGTTATCACAGGAGAGGATACAAGCATCACATACAAATGTAGAAAGTAGCTCTGCAGCCTTCCAAGAACTCAAAGAGAGACCATTGAGAATACAGACCACGCTGCAGACTGTTGAAACAGGAAAAGTGCAAATTTCCAGTATATGGACAGAACAATCTTTATTTCCATTTTTGTTTTTTAACAAACTAAGAAAAAATGAAATGTATCTCCTTGATTCCAGGCTGGACCCAAAATGAGGTAGAAGCTGCAATGCCATGTGAGATTTTTCTCCATACTGCTATTACTCTCTCCAGGAAGGGATCTAGAATCCTGCTGTGCCAGCACCTTTGCAGCAAGGTGGGAGCTACAGTGTCATTTCTGCAGTGTGTACAACCTGAGAGAGTGCTGGCATCTGTGTGGGTTGTGGTGCCTAGCCTGGGAGCTGCCACTGCCACACCAGGCTAATCAGCCTCTGCACAGAGCCTGTCTCTACTCAGCATAGTGACATTTTCATATGGGTAACACGTGTTGCTCCATTTAATTAGTAAATATGTTCTCAACTCCCCTACAATGCTTTGACTATTTCAAGAAAGAGCTGATCTGCAAAAACTACCCAGTCATTACAGGAGAAGCAAATGCTTGTGCAAAGGACACAAAATTAGGGTGTAAACCCAAGCTGCAACTCTGCGGTCCTGCAATTTAACAAGCTACAACATTGGTTTGAAAAAAGAGGCTTTCCATGCTCATGGTAAGAGAGGTGGGAGCCCTGCTGAGCAGGTAGATTAAAGGTTTTGTGCTGTCCCTTTCAGCAAACTGTTGCAGAAGAAGAGAGGTGGAGGAGATCGCTTTGGGCCACACTCCTACAAATGGCTGGAGACCAAGTCCTAAATAAATGACTTGCTAAGGTCAGTGAACTCAGAGGAAAGATCAAAATCTAAGGTTACTCATGAGACCAAAGGTTCATTTTATCAGCTGAAAAGGGCCAAGTGTTGGAGCACCCTGACACATTTTATTCTGAAGCACACTGACACATTTTTTTCTGAAGCAGTCTGACACACTTTTTTCTCCAAGCCCATTCCCACTCCAGAGTTTGGACGAAGCAGTGGCATAAAGCTATTATTTTGCTTTCACATGGGTATTGCACTTTAATGGGGCCCTGATGGCTCCTTCACTGCTCCTGGTGGCTAGAGCAGAAGAGAAGTATGTATCAAATAGCTCTGAAAATTGAGGTTTCATTCCTTTCTCCCTTGGACTCCCTTTCTTGGCAAAACACATAGAGAATCTGCTGTTAAAAACATCAGCTCAAATTAATAGAAGTTTTCCTGATGCCACAGACTTGTCCAGGTATTACCAGCATCAGGGTTGTGAACACAACTCTCTGTGCCATGACAAGAGATAAGTATTTTATGTCCAATTCCTGGCATGACAAAGCCAGGAAAATATCATGAAGTTGAGTGAAGATGTTTGCCTGTCTGTTTACACACAGAGAAGTCAGGTGATGATCACACGAGGTTAGCCAAACGTGGCTCCTCTGCAACCTGTGGCACAAGGACGTGCTGTTCCCCTCCCCTGCAAGGCAGTCCTGGGGTTTGGAAGTCAGACCCCACATCCCACAAAAATTCACAGACCACCCATTATACCTTTGCAGGGAGGCTGGCAGGGGGATAGCAGCTGACCACCAAGAATAACCCCCTGTGATGGCACAGTTGAGGCCTCAGTAACCAGGGGAGACCCACAATTTTCATCCCACCAAAGGTCTTTCAGTGCAGGAAACATAAAAAGACCCTCTTTTTATTCTATAAGGCATGTAGAATACACCTTGTGTTCTTATCGCTCAGCCCTGCAGCCTATCTAGTGTTTGTACTATAAAAATCATCTTGTAATGTGATCTGAATAGTCTCATATCAATAAAGCACTCAAGTGTAATCATCCTTACGACAGCTTAGCACACTTACACAAGGCAATTGCATTGCTCTAAGTTCACCTCTGCAAATTAAACAGTGCAAAGTCAAGGCCAACTGCTGCAACACTCTCTTTCAAGGCCAAAAGAAGATCTGAGGCAAAGATCAGGGGTCAGGCTGCAACGAGGCTGTGGCAGCTGAAGCATTCTACCCTCCAGCACTCTGCTTTAGTTTCCCTGCCTGTGACCCCACAAGCTTTGCTGGCAGCAGGTATCACATGTGTGCTTCTTAATCCGTGCCAGTGGAGCCAAGGAGAGCTGTGATGTGTTCTTTGAGGTTACTAGAGTGTGGAGGTGACAGCTTCCAGCTGGTCACCACAGGCAGCTGGAAAGTGAAGAGTCATCAGCCAGGGCAGATAGGTGCAGCAGAGGCTGGGGCAAACCACCACACATTTCCTGCAAACATGGGCCATGGAGAGACACAGCTCCAGAAAAAAATAGCTGAGTGTGTAATCACAGCAGTAATTATACCTTCCCTTATCCAGGGATTAAGCTTGTTCCAGGTTAATTCCAGAGCTCTCAAAAAAACCCTCAGTCATCTCAGACACTCAGGAGGAAGGGTTAGGTCATTGCATCTGCTTCTCTCCCAATAGAAACCAACATTTTACATCAGCCTGCCCGTAAAGACATTAAGTTGAACATCAGTGTCTTGTCCTCACTTCACCTTCTTAGATATTATCTTGGAACTTTTCTTCTCTGAAGATTAGTAACCACCTAATTGTCATCCTGAATGTGTTTACAGTCAGTTACATCTATTTGTTCTGATTTGAAACAACCAGCTCTTGTCCTCACTCTTATACATACCTCTCTCCTGTATTTACCAATATCAAGTTCATTCTGTGATAAAGAATTTCATTGTGATAAAACAATAGGAAAATGCAGTGGTGCTTATAATAATAATTTTTTTTTTCCCAGTCTTTGAATTTAAGTACTCATATTAATTTAAAGAAAGGCATTCCTGTACCCGAGCAGTGATCCATCTCTAGGTGATGGAGACTCACTTGTGATTTTGGTGGGGACAAAGCTCTGGGAGCCAGGAGCAGGAAGCAATAACAGCAAAAATGAAAACTGGAAAGTTTATGAAGCTGTTAGAAAGACTTCCACTGCCTTCTGTGACTTCTCAGTGTTCAATGTGAGATGAAGAACAGATTCTGGTTAGCTTAGATGTGACTCCAGAGCAGAGAAAGAGGATGTTTAGAGTTGGTATGAAGCACAGAAATAGCAGACTTGTCACTGAAGACCCAGCCACCAGCTACAGAAACATGTGACTCGGATGCTCCAAATATTCCCCAAGTCTGTGGCATAAAAATAATTAAAAACAAACAAAAAACCAAACAAACAAAAAAAANGGACAAAACCACCAACTTTTCAAAGAGATGCCTTTCTGCATGTGCAACAAGACTGAACTAGTAGAACAGACAGGTACAAAAACTCCATTAGAGATTATGAAGAGCATTCAAAATTACTATCTTGAATGTGATTTAAGAAATAAGAAAGCCCTGGAATGAAGTGAAACCAAATGTCTGCATTACTAAATTTGGAAAGTAGATCCATAGATGAGCATGCTTGAGTTTGGGGGAGGGTTATCAAAACTGTGAGCCGGAAGTTTAACATCATTAGTGAAAAAAAAATAAAATGCTGTGAACAAGAGAGAATTCAAAAGAGAGGGAGGCAGCACCATTCAGGTCCCAGCCAGATTTCCCAGGAAGCTCCTGAGAAAGCGACTGACTAAATCCTTGGAGAGAAGGAGTTTGTTTTGTCAGAAGGGTGAAAGATCACAAGAGAAGTTGCATGGCTGGGAGAGGAAGTGGAAAGTGGTGCTGTCAGCAGGGATAGAAAACCGTGGACATGAAGATACCCTTGGATGAGAGATAAGGGCCACAGGTCTGGTCACAGGGGAGCCCTGCGCCCACAGGTTTACTTAGGTTTAGAGAACTGCATGTCTCAACAGCAGCAGAGAATGCACAGAGCAAGTAAATTGCCACCAGTCTCCAGAGGAGAGCCTGGTGTCTGCTTCCCTGTTTCTGAAGCATGCAGCTCCTGGGAAAACAGCAAGATCTCTGCTTTACTCACACAAAGATCCTGTTGCTAAATCTCAAAGAGGAAACTGTTTAACTTGTCGGTTATTCTTTGGCACCTGTGATTGTTAGACATTATAAACAGGTCGGACCAGCCAAGCTGGCAGACACCACTGTGGTATCCCCAGGGTCCTTCCCTTTCTGTTTACTTTCCTTTTTTAGGCTTTACACTAATCTCTTCATCTATAACAAATATACAACATTCATGTGAACAATTTTCAGAGGAGAGTGACACTGGCAGCCCGTGGACTGTCACGACAGGACTGTTAATACATTCAAGCCACAACCTGAGCTTTGGGCAATGCACAGTGCTCCTCCAGCAACAGAAGAGAAGTGGGGGATGGTGTGTGAAACCTGTGCTGGACCTGGTGTTCTTCTCCTTTCAAGACCAGTTGCTATTTATGCACTCATGTAAAGTTCAACTTGCCAAAAGTGCTTGTTTATGTTGTGCCCCACACTGCCTCTGTGGGCACAGCTGTGGGGCAAGCACTGGGGCTGGGTCCTCTGGGGGCTTGGACAGGCTGGTTTGTGGCTGCAGGTATGGGATCTTCCTTAGAGTCAGTTGGGAGACTTGTGTTCTCATTAGCACAGCTGGTGACAGTGGCACCACTGCCCATGTTTCATACAAAGACCCAGCACCACCCTAAGAAGTGGGAGATCTGGTCCAGCACCTTCGTTTGCATCTTTCTGCTGCCTGGAGGGTGGCTGCACCCTGAGCCTTCGGCTTGTGCTGGCCCCTTTCTTCCCAGCTCCTATGTCAGTGATAAGATGTGCACCACAGCAGGACATTGTCCTGGGATTTTAAGTCCATTTCACAGTCTTGATGCTGCTGCTCCTATGCTACAAGGATATGGATGTAGGCAAACTGGTTAACATCCGCTAAAGAAACTCCACCAGCACTGGAGAAAAGACCTAAGGAAGGCAGAAATACCTCGTGTGGGCATCTGTCATAAACTGCTCACCTGTTTAGTTCTGGAGAATGTCCCATTTAAGCCCTGACATCATGATGGACACCTGTACTGCTGGTATCCTTGCTGAACCAAGAAGAGATTTAAGCAACTGCAGCGCAGCCACAGTACTCACAAAGATAGGTAAGCACCAGGCTGTGGCCCTGCCACATCTCAGATGATGATAATCAATGTTGTGTTGTGTCATAGAAGCAGCAAAAATTGAAGCAGCTTAGTAGTAGTGATCAATGAAGTCTCATAATGCCCTTAAGATGCATATATATGCTATATCCAAGTTCACAGATATGCAAACTGAGGTGCAGATATGTAAAATATCTTGCCTGTGGCCAGACAGAGAGTGTACATTCACTTCAGACTGGTGTGACTGGGAGGCACTGGAGTTCTGACTCCCAGTCTCTTGTTCTCAGTTGGGTGACAGACAGCGAGTGGATAACCATGACTGACATCTCCACAGTAACACCATTCACAACTTTTAACTGCTGTTAAACAAATTCAAAATGAAATTACTCATAGAAAGATGGGAACTACAGAGCCTCAGAAAATGCATCCATGTTCTTCCCCATCAAATCTAATCAGATTTGCCAAAATCAGTGTGCATTGATCTGTGATTCAAACAATATGCCAATAACAAATTTTCATGATAGACATGGTTATAAAGCTACTTGACTAAAGTATGAATTAGCCCCTTCAGCAGAAGATCTCTGCGCATTTTCTCAGCACAGTCTTCCACAGCTTTTAATCCCCAAATCAACTGGCAATCCCACTGTTTAAGGTTCCCCAGTCTCTCTGCAGAGAAGCAAGGCAGGCAGCATGTTCACGTCGACTATCAATCTTCATTAAAATCAACACACTGTCTTTAACCAGCCACCTAAGCAAACTGTAATATGTGCTGGGAAAAGACCTTTCCACTACTAGGCAGAGCAGCTTATTTTGCTGTTGTGCTGGGCAGCTTTACCTCGGCAGTGATGGGTAGGGAAAGCATGGGTTGTATGGAAAGCATCACATAAATAGGCTATCACCCCAGAAAACCAGCACCACACAGGACTGTGGGCTGATACTTGCCTTCCTGCCCGTGCCTGCTGTCTGCCCTCAGGATTCAGGGATGATTTTTTTTGTTTGTTTTTTGTTTTTTTGTTTTTTTGTTTTGGTTTGGTTTGGGGTTTTTTTGGTTTTTGTTAGCTCCTGGCAGGGAAGCAACACTGATTTATAGTTTGCCTTTTGGCCAAATGATGCCGATTGGTACAAGTGACTGGAAATGAGTAAATGAGGGCAGACCAGGTAAGTTTTAAATAAGTCAAAGTAAATAGCTGACATGCCAGAAGAGACCAAAGGACAGGATTTTCCATTTGTGCTCAGTTTTCAGCTGAGCTTTGCAACCACTGACATCCGAGAGCTTCTGAAAATGTGCCTTGCCTGAGAGCCAGAGTGCATCAGAGTTTAAAGTTACTCAGAAAAAAATGGCAGAGGGCAGGCAGTGCACTTGTATCTGTTTCTACCCCAGATTTATTCTTTCTCTGCTGTCTTTTCATCCAGAAATTGTTACTGCTCCAGAAGAGGAAAACCACAGCACTTTTTTGCCTGATCTTTAAAAGTTATGAGCAATCCCTGCCATGGGATCTGCTCAGCATCTCTGAAAATGTACATGCTCTGTGTTATATCCTGTGTAACATCAAGACACACCATGGAAAAAAGCTGTCATGACAGGATGTTGATCATTGACCACTGGCACAGATTGCTCAGGGAGGTTATGTGGAGTCTCCATCCTTGAAGATATTTAGTAGCCGTGATCACAGATAAAAGGTCATGGTCCTGACCTGTCTGCACCAGATTACCCTGCTTGAGCAGAGGAGTGGCCCAGGATTTACACATTTAAAAAAATAATGGGTTACAGTCACGTAGTGTGGGCAGAGGTGTGATAATATAAATTATTTCAGTTTAGAATAAGATTATACCAGAAAAAGGATTTTTATCCAAATTATATTGGATGGATTTGGGATCTTGATGCAAGTCATGCCAGTCTGCACCCTGACCCTTGGGTTTCTCTCTCTCTGACCTGGCTGCAGTGCCTGTCCTCTTCTCTGGGTCCCTGCTTCACACCAGCTGGGCCACAGTCACACCACGGCCAAGCAGAAGAGGGGACAGATTATCTATTGAGTCATAGAAACATGGAATAGTTTGGACCTTTCCATTTAACTGTATAAATGGCATGGCATTTTTGTGATACTAAGCCACAAAAACAAAAAAAAAACAAAAACAAAACAAAACAAAAAAAAAACACAAAAAAAACCAGCTGAGCTCTTTTCAAAAACCTAAGTAAATGGAACAACAAAACAGCATGGATTATATACATTCTAACCTATAGTGCCTGCTGCAAGCTCCAGGTTACAGTGTTTGCCCACCCACACCAATACTGTCCGCCCAAGGAAGTTACCAGAAGAAATCCCCCAGCAGAGATGACACAGGTCCTGAAAAGCATTAATCTTCAATGGGCTGTAAAACTTTATGAAATCCTGTCTGCCCTTCAGTTTTAAATTGGATTTGGTTGAACTGGTTTTAAAACAGGCTGGAGATCCAAGATGGGCCAGCAGGATCAGCTGGAGAGGCAGATGGTAGAAAATTCAGCTCTGCATGTCAACGTGGATCAGAGCAGTGCCCCCTCTACCAGGGAGGGTGGAGTGCTCCGCCTGATAAAAGGCTGAGCTCAGCAGACATTAAAGGAACATTGTTAGTAAAGATCAAAAGGTAGAAATGGGAGATAGAGCTGCCCCATTTGCAAAGTTACCAAAGCCTGCCTGTGAGAATGAAGATATAGATGCTGTGAGGCTGAATGAATGGGGCAATCTAGATAATGATATCAGAATTAAATTAATTAAAAGAAGATTAAAAAAAGATTGCAAAACTAAGGTTGTAATTGTGCCCCTGCTGAAGTCAGTAAGTGTTTCATGGTTTGTGTGGTGCTTCATGAAGAGGCCAAGATGTTGCTCCCAATGCACACCACGACAAAGGAAGGCATCAGCTGAAAGCTGATTGACACAGAGCCAACTATATTAGGGAATAAATAAGTTACAGTGGCCTTATAGTCACAAAATTTAAACCATGCATGGCTGGAGCCTCCAGGAGGATGAATACAATTCATATCAACATCATCACTGATCTGCAAACTATGGGGTATTCATGAGGACTTTAGGGCAGCTGTGGTAGGACACCGAATTTCTCATAAATTGTGGCAGGGTGAAGTTTATCATTCGAAGTTTTTTAAACAGATTTGAACAGGCGAAGTATGCTCACAACAGTCAGCGCTTGGTGTTGTGTGGACACTCTGTGTCATGCCAGGGGCCAGCACTCTCCAGTGGGATTTACTGTTCCTGCAAGCAAGGTCCCCATCAGGGACATTTACAGAGGAATCTCAAGGAAACTTCAGCTGAGCTTAAAATCTTCTGGGAAGCTGCATTACCAAATATGAATGCGTGACACACAAGGGAAGCTGGCTACTACTTTTGAGATAAGGAGCTTGGAACGTAGTTGCAGGATGGGGCAACCTCAAGGGCCAGGTCATACAGTGCATCTGCACAGATCTCTGTGGCACCCACCTCCCTGTCCAGATATTTTGCTCCAGCTGCTAGGCAGGTCATTAATATCTGGTGATTATTTTGGCCCCTGGAGCTGCTTTAATGCTTTTGCAGTATGTGTTGACGGTTTCAGCAGCCACAATCAGGTCTCAGTTTTAGGGCAGCTCACTGAAATGAATGGCAAAGGCTTGGATTCGTTTTAATTAAGCACCAAAAATTAAATTTCAAATAAAAAGTACACATGAGGATGCATACTTTTGCCCTTGTAGACGTGGGAAAATGCTGTATAGTTTCACAAGGGCAATAGGCTCATGTTTTTTCTTTCACAAATGCAAAAGAAGGAAAGTGTTTTTCAGCAGGAATCCAATTTTACAGGGAGGGAATAATATGTTACATAGTCAAATCACTTTGATGTCAATTTTATTTTGCAATCACTTCATAAGATATTCATATAGCCTTTTTATTCCCTTAAAGTGTTCAAGTCTAGGCACAATACAGTATTATCTTACTCTTTACTATAATGATGAACGATAATGGGAACACATAATAAGATTTTATGTGTGCCCAAAGAAAAATATGCTTTAGCTCAGATGAGAGGAATTTTTCAGATCAAATTAATATTATAAAACAGCCCAATTTATCAAAATAATACGGCTTTTCTTCTCTCAATCCATTGTGAATCTCAGTGTCTGCAGCCAGTACATGTTGAACTATTGTGAGGCTAACAGAATTTTTTTGGTAAAATCTCTATGAAAAATACTAAGTGGATAAATGTAAAATTAAAAACCGAACCACTAAACCAAAACTCCGTTTTCCTCTCCTGTTCATCACACTTACGCACTATAAACACTCTAATATTTAAAAGGTCTGTTGCAACTGTTCTATAGTGATCCTGTTTACTGTTGAAAAGCCATCCCAGTCTAGTAGCATCTTTGTTCAAGTTCCTCAGAAACTAATGTATCACATTTGTTTTCCCTGAATTTTTTTATGTTCTTGGAACACAGTTTATAATAAAATGATCTCTATATATTTTGTTGCATCCTTTTAATATAGATTCAGTTTATTCATCTATTAATGATTTCAAAATGTAGCCTAAAAGTAAATTAGTGAAGTGTAGAATAGTGGGACAACCCTGATAGAAACTTGGCTGTCGATCCAGCATCCTCACCATATTTTCTACATTTTTACTTGGTTTTAGATAATTGAACATCGGCTTCTCTGAAGAACTCTTGTTGGAAAGCCTTGTCCTGATAGCAGTTGTAACACAGCAGGTTTTCTTTCCTGGGACACGAGAATAAATCAAAATTACTTAATGAGCTATTGTAGTGCAGTCAAATGAGAACATTAATAGTTCTAGGAAAAAGCACTGACAGTTTATCACACTGGATAAACCTAAATGAACTACATAAAATAAGACTGAATAAATTTGGAACCTGAGTCATGTGGGGTAGGACCCCACCTGTTATTGTGGACACCACATTTATTCAGGAGAGGGAGAGCGGGGATGTTTCCGTGCCGTAGGGAAGCACACGAACCTTTAGCTACATTTGCTGTCTCTACACAGTTGCGGCGCTGATCCCTCTTCCCCTAACTCATCCTTAGCACAGCACGGCCTTGGTCCCAAGCCAAAAAAGGCTTTGTCAGACACTCAGCCGGGCACTAGATCACAGGAACTACCTGCACCGAGAGGCTTTGTTTGGCTCTGCTGTCGTCACGGAGCAGATTAATGGGAGAAAAAGGAGTGAAAAGAAGCTCTCACTCTGGCAGCTGCACCCCTGTGAGCAGCCCCTTGTACACGTGTGGTGCCTGGAAGAAAAATGTGCTGGGGAACGGGAGCGCTGCTGTGCAACTGCAACCCCAGCGGTCCGGGGGGATGTCCCGAGGGATCCAAGGGGACGCGGCTGTGGGAGCGGAGCTGTGTGTTTGATCATGCACGCTCTAACTTCAGCCTGAAGAACTTTTGGGTGTTTGCCCTCATAGCAGCTGTATATTAAGCAAAATCCCTGTAATTTTTCCCCCTCTCTCTTCATGGATAAATTAGCATGAAGGAAGCTGGTAGAGCTAATTAGTTCCAAGCAGTGTTAATGTCTCTGATTGGAACTCTTTGTGACCCAGTCAGATTGCTTAATTTTTGCAGCCTATATTTTCAAATCTCTTAATTTATTTCGCCTAATCTTCTATTTCTACTTTTTTTTCTCCTTTCTGATCCTATCTGGAAAACATAATTCCATGTAATTGGGACATAGAAACTTGCAATGGAAATTACACATGGTGGCAAGATTTTGCCTTGAATGGAAATGTATTCAACATAAAAGTAGCCATGGCAAGATCCATGGACAGACATATGTGAAGGGTGAATTTCACAATAAAATGTAATTGCCATAACACTCAATGTCAGGAACTAGCTGTTTTGTCCCAGACTTGTCTAGAAAAAAAATTGCTCCACAATTCCTGTATCAAGCTGGAAACTGGGAACAGTGCTTTTGGGAATAAGATATTTCAGTCAGCCTATCTTGTGTAGGTCCACTCTCAGCCAGTGATTTCTCTCTTGTGTCTCATGGTTCAAGCACAACCATGAAGAAATACCCTGCAGCTTGGGCTCCCAGGCATTGGTGGCAACTTGAAGCAAGGTTTGCTCAGCAACTACAAATATTAAATAGTTTTGGCAAGTGCCCAATAATGCTTTTTCATCTGCATTACTATTCAGCACCAAAGGTCATACTCATCAGTATCAGAAAAAAATAATCTCATTTGCTAGGAAGGTGGAGTCTGGACACACTGGAAGACAAGCTGCATGGGCTTGTAGAGACTTGAAAAAATACCTGTATTATAGTACAAACAAATTGAGGGTGATATTGCCACTGCATGGCCAGGGTCCCACCCAAAGCAGCTCCCTCTCTAGACGCACAGCAACTGCAACTCTTCCATGAGCCACATCTGCAAGAAGGGCTGGAAGGAGAATCTTGGGAACGCCACACCTTCAGTGTGACCTCAGCACCAGAGAAGACTATGGAACAGATCATCTTGAGTGACATCACCTGAACATGTGCAGGACAACCAGGGGATCAGACCCAGCCAGAAAGGATTTATGAAAGGCAGGTACTGCTTTACCAATCTGATCTCCTTCTGGGACAAGGTGACCCACTAAAGGGGTGCAGGAAAGGCTATGATCTCTGCCTAGACATTAGCAAAGCCTTTGACACTCTGTCTTTCACAGCATTCTCCTGGAAAAACTGGCTGTTTATGGCTTGGACATGTGCACTCTTCACTGGGTAAAAATCTGGCTGGATAAGAATGGTGGTGACTAGAGTTAAATCGAGACACAATTGGTGTTCCTCGGGGCCCAGTATTGGGGCCAGTATTTTCTGCCCAGTAGAGTAGGACCTGGGGTGTTGGTTGACAGAGGGCTGAGTTACCATCCCTGGGGGATTTAAAAGACGTGTAGATGTGGCAGTTGTGGATATGGATTAATGGTGGACTTGGCAGTGCTGGGCTAGTGGTTGGATTCAATCATCTTAAAGACTTTTCCAACCTAAACAATTCTGTTGTTCTATAAAGGGAAATACTTAAATGGCTGAGTCCACTGCTATAAGCAAGGTGCTCCAAATCCTTGCACCTTTCCTTCACTCAAGATCTATGTAGAAGATGAATGGTTAAATTAGGAAAAAAAAAATCTTTGACTTTCTAGCTGCTACTCTAAATCTTGGATAACATTTTTTTTTTTTACTGCCTGTCCCCACTGACATTTACAGCTATGCCTGAGATGAGTAAATGATACAGAGGTAGGTAAAACCTGCTGAACATCAAATGTTTTGTACTGGAAATGAAATCTGTCTTCTGCGGCTAATCTATCTCATTTCTTGATCTCAATTTTTTTCTAGGCAAGTTTAGGCCTCATCTGCATGGAAATGACAAGGGGAAACCAGGGCTTAGTTTTCAGTCAGCAGAGCCTTTTTTCAGAAGCTCCTATAAAAGTCCTTTTAAAATGAAGGAATAGCAAACCTGTAAGCTAGGAAGTAAATCCTGAGTCTCTCCCCAAGCTCTCTGCCTGTGTCAGGATCATTTATAGCTCAGTTTCATTTTTCTGTTAATTCCTTGGCAGATGATTCTAACACTAAAATAAAATAAAATAAAATAAAATAAAATAAAATAAAAGCCAACATATTAGATGATAATTCATGTCTGTAGATGAAGCAACCACCTCCACCACCTCCTGTTTTGAATAAATTCAGATCTCAACTGCAGTGGCCTGGCTTATTTCCAGTTTACAGTTATTCTATTCCACTTACCTGAAATTCTCCCTTTCATGCTACTCTGATGAAATGTTTGTCATCTCTCAACTGTCTGCAAGGGTTGCAAAGAGCTTCATGAGCAGGAGTGCTTAAGTAGGGACAAGTGAAGTGATTTCTTTACAGGTAGTGATAAAATTTTCAAGAGCATCCTGCACTGGCGCAAATCTGTTTCTCTGGAAGAAACATGGAATTTCTACAGATTCCAGTGGAAGGTGAATTAAGTAGACATGGGTTCTTTTATACATCCCAGCTCTCCCCTAGCATATTTCTGTATTGAAACATTGAAGCCATTTACATGATAACTTGGCTGGAAAGACAAAATTTAAGCACAAGAATAAAAATTGAGATGGGATCCTCTTAGTTGGCATTGAATTAAATAAATCAGTGAGGATATATGATAAAGGAAATTTTATTTTCACCATGATGGTTTGTTTCCAGTTTCCTTTGATATCACATTTTGCCTTAAGTTCTTCTGGAAGAGAAATAGCTTGAAGTATCCTGTGGAAGTAAAAGAGCAGAGAAGTGAAGTTAAAAACGCTCCTTGTATTTCAAGTAGAGCTTTGGTACAGCTGTTTGGCAAGCACTGTAAATTCCGCATTTCATTTCAAGGCTCAGATGCTGCTTTTGTAAGCTTATCTCCTCTATTGCTCCAAAACAGCAGCAAAACCCAACACCTTCCTGTCCAGATACAATGCACTGCTAACTGAATCCAGCCCAGAAACTCCTGTGAGATGTTTGTGCCTTCCAAATGTGCTAATCTCTGGCGAAGAGTTGGAAAGTGGAAGCCACATTCCTCTTTATTCCAGCAGCAATTTAATAAGCAGAAGAAGTTTCTTAACCCAGTACCCACAGCCTGTTTTAATTTTATTTCATTATTTAGGTACTTTGCAATCCTACAACAAAGTAAGAAATGTCATAAATATGAAGTATCATCCCATAAACCAATATTGTTTTAGAGTGACAGTTTGGGATCATGTTCATGGTTTGCTTTCCAGTAGAAAAGTGGCAAGAGGAACTGATGCTCAGCTGAAGATGAGAGTAAGAAATTAAGTAAGTATCCTATTCATCAAAAGACTAAGACCTTCTGCAGATAGAAGGAAAAACCCAAAATCATTCTCCAAATGATATAAGAAGCTGACAAATAAGAACAGGTTCATTAATCTTTGTGGTCTAGCCTCATTTAACAGGAAGAAGTCAGGCATTTTTGCTAACACACAAAACTGGGACTCAAAGGTGACTTTTTTTTTTCAGTTTTTGAGAATGGATCTACACCTTCTGGTTTATTTTGGAGGACGGAGTTGGAGTTATAAATTCTTGAACAACATCTTGCTTCTGTTCTGAAGCAATATCTAATACAGGGAGCAACCAAAGGGCAAATGAAATGAATATATTTTTAAAATTAGATATCCTGTCTAATAAAAGGCAGAACTTTTGTGTTATTCATAGCTGCAAGTTGTCCTGATTTACAGTTCAGATACAATGAACGGTTTCACAAAATTCTTTTTCCTTATAAGTGAATATCTGAATCACATGGTGGAAAAAAGCAACTGCAGACCACTTCTCTAAGCCGAGTTACAGGGGGTGATACAAAAAATATTAAGAGAAAAGACTTGCTTTGTCCTGTTTTTTAAACAGAATGGGTTTTTTTTCCCCCAAGAAACCTTCAAACACCCAAAGCCCTCCATCAAATAGGATCTACACACCTGCATTCTTTCCAAACTCTCTCATGCAAGACTGTTGGGACGGTTACCCAGGGCTTTTGCAGAACAGAGATCTTTGGCATCTATCCTGTGTACATAGTGCTACCTGCCCCTATCCCACATACACCCACACCAAATCATTCTTCTTCCCACTCTGAACTCAAAAGCAATAGAAAACCTGAACCCCTGGTCCCAGTTCAATGGCTGGAACTGGTGCTATCTGGCAGCACTGCTCCGATAATGGTTAGAAGCCAAGTGTATATGTATTTAACAGGAATTATGAAAATTGAAATAGTGCAAGTTTTTTAAAAACATATCCTTCCTCCACATCAAAGGGCTCATTGATTTGTTTGTGAAGTCATGACCAAAGTGGTGCTAAGAGGGTGAAAAGGAGACAAAAGATCAAATCTATTCTTCAGAGCTGTGTCATGCAAGTACCTTACGGTCCATCTGAAGCTGATCATGAGACAAGTCCTGAATGTAAATATTATTTAATATGTCTGGCAAATGTTAGGAATCTGTCTGAGCATATTGTTCAAGTGAGAAATAGCTCTCCTTTTCCTTTGCTCCCCTTTCTGTCCTTGAACTTTGTATCCCTTGAAATCCCAAGTAACTATTCACATTAATAAAGTGTTAAGGTGTTTGACTAAGAAGATTGGCTCTGCTGATTTCAGCACTTAAAAAGGGAAACCGCTCTGTTGTTTTAACCACTTCAACAGTCACCATCTCAGTTTATTTTCTTATCCTTTTTAACTTCTGTTAAAATCAAACAGGAAGCAATTAAGGTGAGCCTACTACAAAGCAGCCCTCAAAGTACATGGCTATGTCCCTAGTGCAGAATGAAGGTCATGCCCTGAAAATGCAATTATATGTATATGGAAGGAATGCAGAGCCTATATACTGGGGTGATCAGTGAGAAAATACACTGCTCCAGCTTTACTTTCAGCAGGCAGATGACATGACCAATACAGGAACTGCTACCACCATCTGCATGGAGGACTTGGTGGCAAGGCAAGTTGAATTGACAGGGCACATTAGACCAACAATTTTATCCACTTGAATTAGAGATGGAGTGGGAGCAAGAACTGAGTCCCTGCCAAGCTGCAAAACTATCACCATTTCCCCTTATCCAATCCCCCTTTGATTTCAGTCAGGTCACTGCCAGGATAACAGAAAAAGGAATGTCATGGAAATAGACATCTAATGACAACAGTGGGAGACAAAGCGAAGTCTTTACACAGGATTTAGCTAATTATATTTTGGGCAAATATTTATTTATCTAAAAACAAAATAAAAATCATTTTCAAAAGGAAAAAAGTACTTAAATAAAAAACAAAATTGTGAAATGTTATGGCACAGAAATTCAAGACAAGTATAAATCCAGTTGCCACAACTGTTGCGTATTAATGTTGCACATTTTTCTATAAAGGCTTTATTAAAGGTATTTACATGGCAATATGATGTGTAAATATATACAGCAAACTGGGGACAACTTTTTTCTTTTGGATTCTCGTATGAAAAAATGCCTTAAATACAAAATTTTAAAAGAAAAAAAATTGAAGAGTTCATCCCCAAGCATGAAGAATGTCCCATCATCCCTTATGTCCAAAGTATCAATTATGAGGCAGTTTTGAGGTTCTGGCCAAACCCTTGAGAGATTCAGCCAAGGTTGTGTAGTCTCAAGTTAAATCGCACAGCATGCAGATGCAATAGTTCCATACTGGATGGACTGCGTAGTTCATGAGAGATATTAGAATCATTAATATTTTATCATAGTTTCAGTCTAGTTTGCATTATTCTGAGTGATGCTCAAGAGTTCCTATGCACAACAGTTCCTTAGCTGCTCAAGTTTGTGTTTCAACTGTTCTCTCCTTCGCCTCAACTGCTCTTTCTCTGCAATCAGTCTGTGTTCATCCGACTGGATGGAAAGAACGTATTCTGTTGCTTTTTTCAGGATAACAACCTTGGGAGCCTTTTCATTGTTGGCCACCTCGGGTATCTGGTCACGCAAGGCAAAGAAACTCAACTTCAGCTCATTTCTCCTCTGGCGCTCCAAGACATTGTGTGTTCGCCTCTTGTCGTTCTCTTCCGAATCTGACGTGCGCGGACTGGAGCATTTTCGGTTGTTGCTGATCTGTTTGAGAACTCTGCCACTGTCCAACCTTAGCCTTTTTGCAGCTGGGTATTCAACCTTGGTGGAGGGAGGAGCGGCATAATTGTGCTGATGGATGTTGACATGACACCGTTTGAGAACCAGCGGGCTGTGGTGGGGCTTACTGTGCTCTTCTGACGTCTCTGTGCTGCTGGACTCTGTGCTGGATTCATATTCGTTTGCTTCAGCTAATGTAACAACATCGATTTCCTCATCTTCCTCTTGTTCTTCTTCTGCCATAAAAAAAAATTAAAAAATTCATAACTTGTATGTAGGCACTCTCAAGACTACTGTATGTAAAGGCAAGGCTACACTGAGTTGCACGAGGAACCCAATGACAAACCCTTCTTAAATCCACTCCATGATGCTAGACATAGCTTTCCCCAACAGCCTTTCCTTTGAGGAAGCAATGCTTCAAGTGCAATAGGACGC
The DNA here is from genome assembly GCA_013401035.1 of Horornis vulcanius. Taxonomy (NCBI): domain Eukaryota; kingdom Metazoa; phylum Chordata; class Aves; order Passeriformes; family Scotocercidae; genus Horornis; species Horornis vulcanius. The sequence continues at coordinate 86,109 of VZUA01092339.1, forward strand.
ATGGACTGCAGTCCAAACCCTGGCTCCCTGATTTCAAAAAGTTGTAATGATCTTGCGTAACGTCGAGTGCATGAAAGATAGTAGGAAAGTTTAACCTCAGTTGTCAGCAGTACAGTGCAATAAAGCTCCCAGACTCAAGCTGCCCTTAATTATGGATTTAGAAAGCTTTGGCCACGCCTTAAAAGAAAGCTTACTTAACACATATGGGTATTCAGAGACATTTTCTGAATCTCTCTTGATCTGTTAATTTGTGGAAAATAGCAGTGAGCTTGGAAAAAAAACCAAAACAAAACAGGAAAAAAAAGGAAAAAGGGAAGACTGTAGCGCTTTGGGTAGAAACTCACTTTCAAACCAGATTTACGAGGGAGCGGAACCCGTTGTCACATACCTAAAGAAGCATTTCTAAAGCTTTCCCAGCCCCATTCACTCCCCTGCAGTCACTTTCACTAGCACCTCCCTGACTGCACATTCTCCCCGCGGCTCTCGGGTTGGAGTTAACTCCTTCCCGGCCCACGGGTGAAACCGGGAGCCAGCCTTATCGGGACCCCAGGATGAAAGTTTATCCTTCCAACACTTTCTTTACATTTCCCCCCCTCCACACACACTTTTCACTCCCTTATTCCCCGGAGGAAAAAGTGGGCTGGTTTTCCAGGAAATAAGCTGGCTGGGACTCTCTGTGCCTCGCAAACGTGGCAT
>VZUA01092339.1:94066-119831 GCA_013401035.1 Horornis vulcanius
TTTTTTTTTTTTGCTAGCTATTTTTGTTCTTTAAATGCACTACTTGTGAACTGATCTAAGTCCCATGGAAACAACGCCAAAAATACAAGCAGTTTGAATTAACACCTTTTGACATGGATAACTGGAAGGCACCTGGCTAACACCAGTAGTTTTGCCATTCCTTGGTAGAAGAGGATTTTGTTCAGCTGTGGATTAAGGGTGAATTACAGGAAATCTGCACTGACTTAAGTGTGTGATAGATGAGATGATTTTCAAGGTCCCTGTGAAAGATAAACAGTTATTTTTGAAGGGCTGGGTAATTTAAATTTCTCTTCAAAAAGAAAAAGCAGAGCTTTTTCAGAACAATCAGTCCCAAAGGCCAGTCACACATCCCTAGCCTCTGCATTCTCTGAATTGTATGCTGCAGTTATCAGATTGTCAAGACATCCCAGCTCTGCTTGATTAAGTCCTCTTTAAAGTATTAAGGTCATTTGCAACTACTTAATGATCCTTTTAGGTACCACCGCTGTCAAGCCCTGATCTGTAGAGTTGTAATGGGATCAGAGCCTCTTCCATTGCTCCAGCCCGTCAATATTGGTGCTTCCCTGTACAGGACTCGCTATCAGCCGTGAAGCAGCAGGAATGAATTTTTCTGCCTCCCCGCACATGTGAAGCCGCCTGCACATCGCACCTGCAAGTGCGGAGAGTCCCCCTCATCTTGGCCCGACACCGAGGAAGTTTGCAACATTGCAGCTAGAAAGGACAGAAGGATTGAACCTTCTCGTGCAGGTTTCTTATTAAAGCTCAAGAAAAATAAACAAACCCTCCAACAGCAACTTCCTTGCAGGTTTGGTATGAAAGCAGAGCAAAGATCTTGATGTCATTCTTGCCACACATCCTTGTGGGGGCACAGCTCCAGAAACATCTGAGTGCATCAGATATTATCTGGAGAAAGGAATGTGTCAGCTGACAACAAGGCTGGAAACTATTGAAACAATTGTCAGCTGGGCCATCCTTATAGCTATCTCTTGTCTCTTTGAGAATTAATATCCAGCAATCCTGTCCCATCTACAAACAGGTGAGAGCAAAGGACCCTTCCAGGAATTATGCAGCTGGTTGCTTTAGAGATGAGGTATCAGATTGCTATCAAATTAACAGGAACACATTCCGAGAAAGAAGGCCCTATTGAAGGAGAATGTCTGGAAAAGTAGGTATTTTGTATCCTTTATAAAACACAGGAGATTGGATGTGTTACTGATCTTGTTACAGCTCATAGATGGTTGGATCCAGGTAGGTGGAAAGGTATATGAAATCTACTCACCTGAGCCAATGCAAAGTCCATGCGTTCCTCAAAGTTCAAGCTTCTCGTGGAGATCATTAGAGCTCCCTTTTCTGGCTCCATGTTGAGCAAGCTCAGAAATGCTCACAAGTTTGTTTATTTGTCTTGTTCAGCAGGTGAAATGATGCTTTTCTCATCAACCCTAATCTTGGAGGTCCTCTTTGATTATGTCTTTATGGGAAGGAGGAAGATGAGCTTGTAGCAGTGAGTTTGTAAGTATTTGACATTCCTGACTTAACATGTCTGTCCTCTATGGGTTTCCGTTTATCAAGTCATGTTTTCTTTGGCTCAGTTTATGGAAGAGAACAGTCACATTTAAAAATTATACTGGTGAATGATCACATTTGGCCCCTGCAGTCAAGGGCCATTCCTTTAAAGTGCTATCCCAATGAAGTTTACTTTCCAGCCACAGCAACCAAAATGATGCTGATTCCAGCACTGAGCACTTTCTGAGAACAACTCAGTGCATTCACTGATTGCTCAAGTCAGCGTGCTGCTGACACCCTTCTCACAAGTAGCACTCTGCACAGGGCCTTTCAGAGTAGCTGTTCATCACCAAACTGAGTTCTTAAAAGGCATCAGACAGTTTCTAAAACCTAAAGCCTTTCCATGCATTCAGTTAGTCTTCCAATAACGTTACCTGGCTGATAACCCTAACTTCTCTCCAGCTTTGTTATACAGTGAGGTTAATTCTGAATTCATTTGGGCATATGTAGAAAAGTGTAGCAAAAGTGTTACCTTGGCTGGATCGGGGCTTACACTTCCCAGGTTTCTGGGTCCTAGTTGTCTCAGGTCAGGCACCCAGATGTAAGGGACAGCGTTGAGAAATGTGTGTTAAGCCACCAGTGTTGGTCATGTCAGCAGGCTTTGGACGTGCAATGTTACAGCTGTGTGTTCCTCTAAGCTCTTTGTATGACTGTTTTAGTATCACTTTTATTACTTTTGGTGTAGTTTAGTTCAGCTTTCCAGCAACCAGAGTAAATTCAGAACTGCTTTATTGTTCTCAGGCTAGACGTCTTTGGGAGATGAAGCTTTCTTATCTGTGGTGGCTGCTGCTGCATTTTGAGATGAGCATGAGAGGCAAATATATCCATGAACATTTGCTGCCAGTATGGATTTAAAAGCAAAACACAGTCAGAAAGGCTACCGAAAAACTACTTCACTTGGCTGATAACTCAATTTGTTGATAAGAAAGAGGGAGTGTTTTGTCTCTCTCTATCAGATAAGTGACTTATCACTCCCTGCACTGTTGGTGATGAACATGTTCATCTGGCAGATAGTGGCAATAAAGTTGCATCTCCCCTTTGCACTGGAAGACACATGCTGCATCAAATGAAATTAAGGGAAATAGATTTAAATAACTTATTGGTAAATGCTTTTAAAATCAATTTATAATTAACCTGTGGAACCTCCTGCTGCATTTTGTTAGAAAAGGAAATATCATGCATGAAAATGCATGTTTCATGAAAGCAATAGTATGGGGAGATAAAAAGTGTATGAAGAAGGGGGAAAGGACATCACTGCTCTGGGCTAGGATTGCCCAGTTTAAGAGGTGAGGCTCTATTTTCTTCCTACACTATCCAAGTACAGTTGTTATTAGGTATAGGTGTATTTCTGATCTGGTTGGCTCTTTTTTTCATACTTGCACACGGACCCAATACAGCATAGAGGCACACCTTTGCCTTTGCCATGAGAGCAGGCATGGCTGGGATGGAGGGATCTCCTATTACAGCTGTTTTCTATGGGGTTTGAAGCACAGATGGAGCCTAAATGCACATCTGCTTTTATCTGTGTTTGGTTGTCCAGGCTGGGGAGGCCTCAGCAAGAAGATGTCAGGATGCATTCCAGCACAATGTGTCTGGCTGCAGAGACAGGCTGTCCTACAGGATCCAGTGTGGGTGCAGAGCCACAAATGCCTGGATTTCCACTGCCGAGGGAGGTGAGGCCAAAGAAAGCCTCTGTCTGTTGGTACTCAGCAATGCAAATCTATGCAGTGGGTTGTGCCCACGCATGTGCATTGATCCACTGTTCAAGATTAAGTCTAAGCTTCAGGAGACTTGTGTGCTAGTCCAAGCTTTGACCTTGTAGGAGGAATGCTGTTTCACTGGGCTTGTTTCTGCTTGCTTTGGTTAAGCTTGTGCATGGCAGAAAGTGGGCTAAGTCTCCAAAAATTGCTGTACACTGTGCATTGATGGGCAATTCCAGGGGACTGCTGAGACCCAGAATAGGAAACCTGTCTACCAGGGACTTGGAGCCACAAACCCTAGTGTGAAAACCCCAAAAATTGATTCAGCCTTGCTACTAGTTGTTTCCTCTGCAGGTTGTTTTTGTTTTATTTCCTTACTTCATAGATTCCCAGTGTTGCCTAAGTCCAGTCCTTCCTGACAGAGTCAGAATGTCCTACTGACATTCAGACTCTGTCCCTTTCTCAAATGGGAGCAGAGGGTTGCAATTATGACTGAAGTGGGAAGAAAAGCTTTGATCAGAAATGGGCCTGAGGAGGAGTGTGCTGAGGGATTAATGTAGAACTGACTTCATCAGCAGCTGAGAGTTATGTGGAGGAGGAATTTAGGTGCTTCTTACAGCCTCAACAATGCAAAGCAGCCATCATCAACAAGGTGTTCCCCAGAGGATGCTAATCACTCTCCTCCCTCTTGATCAGCAGTTAAGAGTGTCTGTCTTCTTTCTACTTATCACTTCGTCAGGGATGCCAGAGGTATTTCTTAGAAGATAAGAACATTATTTACACCCAGTCTTAGAAAGGAAAGAAGAGGTTGTCAGTGAGCTACAACCATTATTGTTCCTGTTATCGTCTGCATGGCAAAGGCACTTCACCATGCTCAGACCCCATCCTGAAGGGCCAAGTATGTTGTAGTGTCTGTACTGCCTCCCTAGCTCTGAAAGGGCTGGAAGAGTTGTGCAGCAGGGCTGGGGGAGGGAGGGCCAGAAGGCCGAAGCACAGGTATGGATCAAAGGAATCTGGGAAGCCCCTGATTTTCTCTCACCTATCGTGGCCTGTGTGCTTGGGGAGCAAGGCATATCTCCCTGTTCACTTCCATTAGGGCTTATCTGCAGATCCAAACTATGTTATCCAATGGATGTAGGGTAACTCTCCTGTACCAGTAGAGTTCTAGAGTAGATGTACCCTCCTGTTACTGTCATGGGAAAGAGCACTGAGAGATGCATCTCAGTTTTGGTGAGAAGAGAGATAAAAAATTAGAATAAGTATTTTAGGACCATCTAGTGCTGCTCTTTATTAAGGACTAGGCTTTTTGTTTGTTTGTTTGTTTTCATTTTTTTAAATGGATGATTAAAATTATATGAGTTAGAGTTGAGGCTACTGTGTGCTTCAGAACACCAAGTTTTGTCTCTCCTTGTGGTGAGAAGGCTGGATAGGAACATATGCCAGCCCCCACTAACAGTGTGCTAATATATACAGCTACAAAATCGTCAGTGCTCTGATATTTAACCGGAAGGTATCTCTGCCTTCAGCTCATGTTCTTCTCAGCTTCCCTTGCTATTCTCTCTGCTAAATAAACAGAAAATTATATTATGTCTATGAAGCCAAAGGCTGTGTGTGTGCATGCTGTGGAATTTAGTCATGATATTGTTAATTGGAAGGTTCAAGGTCATTCTTACATTCTTACATCCTTACATTTACATGCTTGGTCATTTTCTCCTGCATTAACTGCAGTTAATGTGAGAGTTGTTATACTCCCTCCCTCAGAGTTTCAGAAGCTGCTGTCTGCTAAACACTGAGTACATGGGGTTCTTGAGGAGTCCTGAAATGGGATATGTCCAGGCTTATTTTGTGTAATGAAGATTCCCAACTACCCTTAGCTTTTCTGTACATGGAAAATGGAAGGACCCATTTGTAGGTCACTCAGTTAAAATGATGCAGCATATGGAGTGCAGGTGTGTTACATGTCTGCAAGATTATGATTAATACAGATACCAAGCAGCTTTAAACCAGCAAACCTCAGTACCTGGGGTCCCACATCTGCTCAAAGCTTAGACAAAATTCACTTACCTCACTTTGTCCATAGAGATTTCGCAGGTTTTTTTGAGATCAGCAGTTGGTGGGGATTGGCCTGTACCATAAGCTGGGTGGCTCTGTCATGTACGTCAGTGCATCACTGCATTACTGTGTGCAGTGCAGACCTACTCCTACTGCCAAATGGATTGGCAGTAGGAAACTAACTGCTGGAAACCTAAGGGAAAGATCTGGGGCAGGAAGAGGGGTGGTCTTCTTCAGGTGTGGACTGGAAGTTTGTATGAGCAATTTTTGTCCCTGGCATGGTTCTGCCTCTGGTTTGTTGCCCTTAGCAGGGATGTTTGCTTGGCGATACTGGTTGTTACCCACAGGTTTCCTTATACCATCAAAGAGGAGCAGGAGGCAGGGTTTTGGTGGCCACACAAAGACCCTGAGAGAGGGCAGTAATGAGGGCAAATTTCTCAGTGTCTCTTCCAACTGCTTTGGGAAACTCAGGACCCCTTCAGACCTGCATATCCACAGACAAGAGTGAACACACCTGTGTCCCAAGCATAGCAGCATGTAGGAGAGACTGCACCATGGAAGCATGCACAGAGGAAATTCAGACCTCAGCTTGCCTCCTAGCACCTTGCTGGTGAGGTGAGCCCCTTGAGGAGGAGCAGAAGAGACCCTCTTGTCTCCTCTGCCACATCTCTTTGACCTTGCAGCTATTTCAGAGCCTATGATATCAGAGTAACTATCTTGCTGCAAACACTTACACTTACCTATCTCACATACACATGAAACTCAGTAATAACTAGCTCATGCATTTGTTCCTAAAGTGGCTACAAAGGGATTTGATGTTGCTTAACTCATCCACTATCACTGATCACTTTTTGTTACATCCTTGCCTGAGGGCAATGACTTTGGTCAAGCTAGAAATGCTGGTAGTTTCTGAACAGCTTCAGGACCAAATGACTGTTTGGTGACTTAGAGTTGTGAAAGCAGGGGAAAAATCTCAGTGACTGTATATTCAATCAGAAGAGGGAATTCTGTTATGGGGAGTCTCTTCCATGCTCTTGCTTTCAGCTACTACGTGAGAAGGAGGTGACTCTTCACTAGGCTCTGGTGCTAGCTCAGCTCCTCCGAACAAGAGGCAAGTCCAGATGCAAACTTTGTGGCTTAACCCCATGTTAATACATTCCCAAACAATAATTAAGAGTGGTGAATGAAGAGAGAAATGCAGGTTAATGTAGCATGCTGGCAGTTTTGAGACTGCCTGCCAAATGAAATCTTTGGAGATGATGAATTAGAGGACAGCAACCTGCACATGAGTGAGCTGGAGGGTTTGGGCTGGTGTAAATGTTGCTTCCTCTGGAGGGAAGATGAAAAGAGGTTGTAGAGCACCAGTATCCCAAAGGAGGGTGGGGAGAGAAAAATCTGGGACATGGGAATAAATAGTCTTCCTGAGGACAAATGTTGGAGACCCTCTTTGCCTTAGGCAGAGTCTACTGGAAATAATATGTAACTGCAGGGAACTCAGAGACGTGCTTGGAGGTTCTCGCAAGCTCCACAAGAACAGTGATGTCATTGTAGGTTCCACTTTTGGTGGGGAGTTAGAGGGGCTCTTAAATTTCCAGTCTCTGTACTGGATTTCCTCTCCCTGAGCAACCTCCTGTGTGGAGCAGGACCTGTAGATAAAGCTGCATTCCATTTTCACCTACAAGCTCCTGATGTAGGGGCCAAATAGGTGGTGGGAGAAGAGCTTTCACCCAGGAATGAGCCATTGTCTGATTCCTGCAGGTGCACTGAGGCAGGACTGACCTCAGCAAGTAGGTGAGAGTTTTTTACTAAGCAGTGAGTCAAGAGCTCAGTGAGCTAAAAGCCAACAGTTTTCCTCTTCAGTTCGGCAGGTCATTGCTGTCATTACTGAGAAATCATAACCAGCTTTGTGGCATCAAAACGTACTGCTGGGCAATTACTCTCCATGAGATCTCCTCTCTCCTCCATTCCTTTTTCTACTGGATGCAATACTCCTTGGTTTTTAGGTGAATTGAATGGAAGGTTGAAGGACAGCAAAGCAGTGCAAAGAACAGATATTTGGGAGAAGGAGAGAACATGAAGGAACATTACTATAAAAGCAGGAAGACAAGCAGATCAGCTTCAGTGTAAAGTATTTACAGAAAAGCTGTTGACTTGGAATTTTCTCTCAAATTCCTCCTTTAAGCCAAGCTTTTGAAAGGTTTGCTGAAGCTCAGAAGCCTTAGGGGCAGGTCTGTCATGTTCAGTTTCTACAGGCTTGTTTTCAGCAATTCTGGTGCAATTTTCAAATCGTTGCAACACTTCCTGGACCAAATGCAAAGGCCTCAATGTCCCACCAAGTACCTGTTTGTCTTCTTGCTGTCTATGCTCCCACAGCATTAATATCTGAAATTGTGTTTCAGAGGTTGGAGAAGGGATAGTATAGGTTGGAAATGGTCAAAATGGATTTTTTTATCTCTTATCATGAGGTACATTGGGGGATTTTTTCTCCTGTCCTACATTTACGAGTTGAATTATAGGAAAGTTTACATCAGAAAGGACTGCCAGAATTAATCTAGTAGTCCCTAAACCTCTGTATTGTTTTTCCACACAGGTATTCCCATCATGGCATTGGAGGGTGAGGGTTGAAATGTCTCAGTGCTCAGTTACTTCTATTTTTTTTCCCCTCCCTTTATGGTCTCTCATAGAATTATAGAATGATTTATGTTGGAAGGGACCTTAAAGATCATCTATTTCCAATCCCCCAGCCATGGGCAAGGATGCCACCCACTAGATCAGGTTGCTCAGGGCCCCAGTGGGGCATCCACAACTTCTTTGGACAACCTGTTCCAGTGCTTACCACCCCCACCTCCGCCTGGAGGGTAACAACGTCAGATGAAGCTAGTTACCAGGCGATGTGATAGTTAGTACCAACATCACTTTAAATTCGTTCTCAGGTCAGCATGTTCCCATATAAATTTTGGTTTTATATTCCCTACTATCTCTTCTTCCCTCCTCCCAAGTAACATGGATCCTGAAGGCTCTTCTAAGCATTTATGGTATCATAAATGCTTGTAATCATGAATATGAACAAAGGTAATGTGCTGCTTGGAGTATGTAGAGATGATGTGCCGAATGTTTCCTTGCCTGATCAGATCTAGAACAAAGGCAGCAGGGGAGCAATCTGAGTTCAGGAGGAGATGAAGCACCATTGAGTTTAGGAATAGTTCATGCTCATCTTGGAGTGCAAAGACCCAACCTGGTGCTGCGTCTGAAGGCAGATGAGGAAATTTAAGATTTGGATTAGTTCCCATTTGCTTCAAGTGGAAGCAGGAATTGAAGCTACAGAAAAGTTTTTTTGACTGGTTCCAGCCAAGAAAACAGGCAAGGTCAGCAAAGTCTTGCTCTTAGTTCTGAGCTGAGGAGAGCCCATCTGTCCATTTGCCTGGGGCTCTGCAGGCAGCCATCTGCCTTGATAACCGAGCTGTGAAAAGCACAATCTGAAGGATGGAAGCAGAAGCCAAGGAGGAGCTGGACCTGCCTCTCACACCCACAGCACTCTGTGCAGCATGGCTGTCAGCAGTGAGCTGGCCATGGCTGCCATCTGAGTGCCACCAGAGCAGAGCCACCCCAGCAGTGCAGCTATTGGACCTTGTGGCACTGCTTCAGCCATCACAGATGACTTGATTTGGGCTGTATTTGGGGCTGGCCTCTGCAGCAAACAGGCATTGAGCAAACAGGGGCCACAGCACCATTTCTTTTAGCTTTGGAGGTAGGGAAAGTGCATCTTCTCAACAGAGAACCTGTGCTGTGCTTGGCTTGCTAAGCAGAAATGTCCTCATGACAACGTATGTCACTCATCTGCGACAAAGGGAGCCCTGTTTAGGTTTCCCCAGCAGAAGTGACTATAACAGATGTGTTACAAATGAGATAGCTCATGGGGATATGGATCATACAGACCTGGTGAACTGTGGGGACACACAGGACTTTTGCCTGATGTACATTTTCTGTGCTTGAGTGCAAATCTCAATAATTCCTCAAAAATGGCTCAGTATAATCATTAAACCCTGTTCATTAGCTGACCAGTCTTGAGGGGATCCTGTTAAAGGAAAAACTTGTACTGATGTTTTTAACAGAGAAAACTCATTACTTAGTAAAGACCTGAGATGTAACAAGATGGTTTACAGTTCCGTTGTGTTTGTATTCAAGTAATATTTACAGTTTCCATGCTAAGAGCAGATGAGAATCTTCTAACCTAGAGTAAATCTTTAGGAAGTCTGCTGCTATTAATAGCTTACTCTAATTTTGCATGAAACCAGGATATAAACTCTAATGGAAGATATGGGAATTAGATTTTTTATACGGTGCATTATACAATTACCATTAATACCAATGCTTTAGACTGTGCAGTATAACTATAATTTATCTTAAGAATCTCACCTTTTTTTCCCATAGAAATGGGGATGTTTGGGCTGAATTTAAATCCCTTCTCAAATGACATAAACAAAACCAAGACAGAATAGGAAGTTATGCCTATATAATTATATCCATTTGCACTTCTGCATTAAGTTACAGGGAAAATGCTTTCCCAAGTAGGTCACTTAATTTTAGAACAATTAGTAACAGCTATATCACTATTTTTCCTGTGTGTTCACTGCAGCTCTGTAACACATCAAGTGCCAGAAAAAAAAAAAATGAAAAAGAGAAACATGTTTTAGTTGTGAAAAATGAAAGCATATAAACCCTTGTCTCTCACACCCCAGCTGGGTGGTCTGAGAAGGTTATGCACTTTGCCCAAAATTATGTTTTTTTATTTATCAATAATCCACCTAGTTCTTCTCAAAAGGGGGTGATGAGTAAGTGGCTTGTGAGTGGCTACATTTGTACCACACTGGATTTTTAAAGAACTTTTTTCCCAGGGCTGCAGGACCCACTGAACATCTGGAGGTCATGTTCACACCTGAGTGCCTAAGCTATGCTGCTCTGCTGCCTGGAGCACCAGCCTCATCTCTGAGGAAAACACACTGTGTGAACCTGAACTGCTGGAGCTCATCACAGCAATCCCTGATCGTAGCCTGGCAATGCCCAGGAGTGTCATCAGCACAGACATCAGCACACAGAGGATGCTCTTTCAGCAAATTCCTCCCAATCCCTGCTGAGGCCTTCTGCCAGCACACCGACATCTGCTGGGGCCTCTGGAAGGGGCACTCTCACTGTCACAGCTTTTCTGGCAGAAAATATTTGCACTGATACTATTTAAAGAAAAAAAGAATTGCACTTTCAGTAGCATAACTTTTCCCACAGGGAGAATTTTTTCCCACTGAAAAATTGCTGCATTACTGCAGCAATGCAGTAGTTCCAAAGGTGTTTTATCTACTGCTGAAAACTACTGATATTCCTGCAGGCTGGAGCATCATACAGACAGCTCTTGTGCAGCTCCTATCCTCTCACAAAATAAGATATTTGTGATATCACTTAGTTTTACCATTCCTGAATGACATAAACCACCTAAGCAGAATTCTGTAGAGCTTTCTCTGTGCTGAGGACATCTGCCAGCAGATCTATCTCAGTCCTGGCTCATGCCTCACCACACCTCCCAGCAGCAGAGCGTGGCTGAGCAGGTTTGCTGTGCAGGTTTCTAGCATACTGCTGTGTCACCAGTAAATGCCTGGATAATTTTTAACCTCACACGGGATTGGTTTATCAGCTGCAGGTGGCCAAAATAATTATACACACTGCTCTCTATGAAAACTGGGTCAACAGGATAGTACTTCTTTTTATGTTCTGTCAGGCCTCTCCAATTTACACCTAGGGTCAGACTTCAGGGAGAAAGATATTTGAGCTAATGCAAGCAGCCATCACATCTATTCAGATGATGTCACCTTTCTAAGACATTTTCTTCCCTCTAATTTTGCATCATAATGTTGGCTATGATACAATCATTGCTCTTGACAAAACAAGAAAGGAGAGCCCAGGGGAAAAATATTGATATTTATTTAAAATGAAGTATGATAGATAAATGCACACCCTCATTATGTCAGGGCATGAAGAAGCGTGGACTTCCAGCACCACAGCTTTCCAGGCAGACATCCTAAGGGCCAATGTGGTTATGCTGGCAAAGCTGCATGTTTAAGAGTGCATTTTCCTTTGCCCATGGGATGTGGTTTTCCCAGACCAGTCCAGGGTGCCCTATTTATATGTGTTTACATCTAGAAAAGCTGTAAGGTGATGGAGCTCTTCAGATGGTGGGGTTGTGATCATTTCCATTGAGAGGTGGTTGTTGTTAACATCAGTTTTGGGGTACCAAAGCCTGAGAACCACAGTGACAGCCCAGTGATTCGCCAAACCTTGGTGTCAGTGACTCTGGAAGAAGAGTAGGGAAGGGTCAGGAATAGCGTATACCCAGAGTGTGTTTCTGTGTAACCTCTACCAACACGTGGTTGGCTTCTGCTTATGTGTTTTCCTTTCCCACTGAGAGCAGTGCTGGGTTCTGATAAGGATCTTGCACCTTTTGGATTCCAGCTAATTTCTTCACCTGACTGGCCGTGCCTGTGCTGGCACACGAAGCAGGCCAGGACCTGCTCCAGCCCAGAGGGTGAGAGGCATGGCATGGCTTGTACTTAGGGAATTAAGCCTCCCTTCTTCACAGAGCAGGGCACGCTTCTCTACAAGACCAGCTGGAAGCTTTCTTCATGGTTTTGCTTTTCTGCTGTTCTGGTGTTGACCAATGGTAAGAATGAGCTCTGCAGGTGGTTTTACTCTTAAAATATCCATGTGCTGAGCTAGCAATTACCTCTGGTGTGCTAGGAGCTCTTGTGTGTTGGTAGACATAACTTCTCTAGACCATTAATTTTTTTACACGCTGGCACTATGTCACTCCCTGTTTGCATAGTCTCTGAAGGAAACAGATGCAATCTCTTCCATCTCTCCCCGTGCTGACGTCTTTCTGTGCTGCTCATCACTCTCATCAGCTGTTCCTGAGCTGCATCTAACCCACAGTTGGAAATTCAAAGCTGGGCCCCTCCCCAGCTGCCACTTTGATGTCCCTTTCTCCCCCTCCACATCACGTACATCGCTCCCTTTGAACACTGACATCGTGATAAGGTTTATGAAATTACTTCCCGTTAGGATGAGGGCACCAAAACCCTGCATGTCTCAGGACCATCTGCTGCTTCTGACATGGGCATGGGTAAGTATCTTCTAGCAGAAAGACAAGATTCATTGTGGAGTTGCCACAGTTTGTGAATCAGAGCCCTGGAATACATGCATAAACACTAATTAAACCCAATTTAAAAGTGTCTGATATTTATCAAGCTTAATTTAGTTAGGGATCAAAATTAAATTATTGATTAGTTACTGAGTGAAGCTACGTCAGTGTCATCCTCTAAAATAAACAGAAGAATATCTACCTGAAGGGACCATTTCAATTCTCAGCCAACTTCAGAAAACATTTGTTTTGGTGCCACTTAGGAATATCATAAGCCTGAAAGCCAAATGTTTGCATTTAAATTACATCCCAATTGAAATTTTGGGGGTTGAATTCACTGCATAATTCACTTCTCCTAAAAGTCAGAGTTTAGAGGGTGTCTGGATCTAGAGCTGGCTTTTTGTTTGTTTATTTGTGGTTTTGGGGGGTATTGTTTATTTGGGTTTTTTTTTGCTTGTTTATTTTTTTGCTTGTTTGGTTAGGACTTTTTTGTTTTGTTTTTGGTGGTGGGTTTGTTTTTTTTTTTTTTGCTTTGGGGTTTCTTTTTATTTTTAATTTTTTTTTTTTTTTTGTTTGTTTGTTTATTATTTAGGATTTAGGAAGCAGGAGCTACCAAAGCCTGCTTGCTCAGCAGCTTGCTGAAAGTTTTCCAGATCTGGACAGATGAGTGGGGGAGCATCAATGATATCACTGGCAGAACACATTATAACAGTTTTTGGAAAAGACCTTCAGAGGAACAAAATACAATAGAAATGCTGGAGCAGAGTGAAAATTGCAGACAAGGGCCTGGGACCTGGTCTTGGAAGGTACCCAGTGTTAGCAACTTCACTGGAAGGCTACAGACCATTAAAAGACAATAAATCTCTATGCAAATGTTGTCTTAATCCAAATAGGTTTAGGGATCATTTATACCAGTAAGAATAGGGGAGATACCAAGAATTTTCTGGAGAGGAAAAGAAACTAATACTGGTATTTCTTTCCTTGAATACTCCCTCTTGCTTTTCAGCACTACTTCTGTTTTATGTGGGAAATTATAATCTGCAGATTTGCTACTGCTACTAATTTTATAATTAATAGGTCCTTTTTCTTTTTTTTCCCCAAGTAAGAACTTTTAACTTGTTTGTAGTTGTTGAGATATGTGGACCTTGGTGCCAACTGGAGTCTCACTATTTATGTTACAGTAAAGCCTAGAGATCATAATCGGTCTTCCAGGTGCTACACAGATAGAGGCAGCCTGCTCCAAAGAGCCTCAGAATAGGTAAGGGGTGGAGAGGGGTCAACAAAAAGACAGGGACAACCGTGTGAGCTCAGACTGCCAAGCTGGTTAGAGCTGGGACTTCTCTCCTGCATCCATCAGCCTGTGCTCCAGGAGGGGTTTCCCACTGTTTTCCTGAGTGTTGTATTTCAGCAGTTCTAGCTGTTTTCTAACTCCTGCCACTGACATGGCCAAAACTCAGCCTACTGCCTTATGTAATTTTTTTTTTTTTGGAGAAGGGTATATGTGTGTTTGCCCCCTTGGAGATACCCATTCCGTGGAATAGAAATGCTGCCAGAATTTTCACTCTAATGGTACAAAGGATGCCACTATAAAAAGCCTCACTGCTATTTTTACCCCTCATCCAACTGCCCTCCATAATTTTCTGTTTGTGTTTTCCTCTTTCACTAGACAGCCTTATCACCCAGCGGAGGGTGGGGGCTGGAGCTGGGAAAAAGTATTTAAACAGAGCTGACTGCAAAGCAGAGGTGGGTTGGCTGTGGGAGTGGTGACAAGGAATTCTTCCTCCAGAGCCTAACTTTCACCATGAACTCTAGTTCCACTTAGTAACCTAAATTGCCTCAATTTTGTCTAGCCTTTCCACTTCACTCCTATAAAGAGAAATAAAGGAAGACAAGGGTAAAATAATCTCTAAATAAAAGATGAGGTAATTTTGAAGGCACATTAGACCTTTATATGTATTATGGCTTTTTATATAAGCCCGCTGTGTGCTGAAGCATCTTCAGTATGGAGCTGTCACCTGGTATTTTCCACTTTATGGCAGTTTGCAGAAAATGTGCCTGTCTCTGGTGCAAATTACTCAGAATTCCTCACTAACTTTCTGGGGTGAGGAGTTTCATTGATGGAGATGGTTTTGTTGTCATTGTCTCCTGTTTTCCTCTAACCTTAGCCATTGTTATCAAGGGAAATAGAAAGGAGCCATCTGCATATAAATCAAAGACCTCACTGAGCTCAAAGAAGGTGTTTCCTAAGTAATCTGCTGAAGTGAATGTATGCGATTGATGTGGGTGAAATTCTGGCTGAAATTCAGCAGTTTGTGTTCTACTGCCTGGATGATCCCAAACATCTGACCTTAAAATCTGTGAACCATACACAGCGAGATTAGTGCTGGTATGGATTCTGTAGCACAGCAATGCTACAAACATAAACAACTACTCGTCTGATATATTACACGATTTAGAGTTTTAGAAAATTTTACACTGCCTGAAAAAGAATAATTCTTGCAGGGATTGCTGACTAGGAGATTTCTAATTTGCCTCTTCTGTCTTCATTTTCAGTCGTCTTTGGTGTATGAGCTGATGTGTTTTTGGCAAAGAAAGCCCGACATGGGGCAGAGAGGCCAAAAGCAGAAGGAGCTGTTAGCCATGACACGAACTACTCTGTAGACCAAGCTCCATTTCTACTTCTCTTCCCTGAAGGGCATAGGGGAGAAGAGATTAGCTGTGTCACCTCTGATGGAAATCAGCTTGCTGGAAGGCAATCATTGGAAGGCCCAAAACCTACTTGGCTACATTTAGACTTGTTGAGTCTTATGAATTATCTGTGAGAGTGTCTCACTTGCTCACCTCATGTTTCATCCCAGACACTGGCAGCAGGGTGACTTGACCTCGTTCTTGCAGTGGGACCGAGTGAGCCAGTGTAGTTTACTGAGGAAAGCCACCAATTGTATCAGGATTAGGAGATGCAGTGCTTAGAAATCAGATTACGTGCACTCAAGGGTGACCTCACATCCATAGGAAACTCAATGGAAGAGTGTCTTCCAATGCTACTAGTCAAATTATCTGACCTCTGAAATCTCACATGTATGATTAAAGAAATCAGAAATCCATAGGTCCTCCAACATTCTCCTCACCTGTCTTCTTTTCTCTTTTCTCTCTCTCTCTCTTTTTTATTTTTTTTTAAGAAAGGTGTGCTGTAGGAAGGAATAAATCTTTCTGATCTTGTTGCACCATGACTGTCATTAGTTTGGATATGTTCAGAGACACATGGACTCCAGGTTAAGAAGGAGGCAGTGATTAGCAAATTTCACCCTCCTTTCCCCTCTGGCTTACTTAGACTGTAGAACTTCTCCCCAGAAATGGGATTAAGTCATAGGTTTGATAAAGAGATCTAATCTTGTTGTAAAGGATCTAAGTGATTCCTCCTCTCACTTGGCAAATTGTCCCAGTGTTTAATCATTCTTACCCCCAGGAAATGGCATCTTGTTTCAAGGTCAAGTTTATCACATTTCCACTCCAGCTACTGAAACCTTACTTGACTTTCTAGGAGGAGGCTTCCCTGGGAGCTGGGTTAGCTCTCTGTTCTGAGATGCCCAGCACTTCAGTTCAGTGAAGCGACCTCAGCATTGTCTAATGTGCTCCCAAACTGCAGGAGGGTGACAGCTGAGGGGATGCTGGGGACACACCAGCCAGGAGGGAGAGAAGAGAGTCCCTCCATCTCTGGGAATCAGTAGTTGTGCTTGCAGGGGGATGGACGGGAAGGGTTTCCTCCCCAGTTACTCAGTGTGCTGTGTTCTGGTGTATCACTCATCCTTGCTCATAATTCTCCAAAGGGAATGGATTCACATCAGAGTGCAACCAAGAGGGTTGGGGCTCTCCTGGTTCCATGATGTGACACTGACCCCATTGCTGCACAACCCCTGCCTTGTTCCTTTCGGGTTGACTGATGGCCAGGTTAGCCAAAGGAGCTTTTGCTGGGTACCAAACTCCTGCAGGGCTCTGGGTCTCAGGCAATGCTGCAAAATTGACCCAAACTGCTGTAAGCCTGTCCTTATCCCCTCACAGAAGTGCTTTGTTTATTCTGCTTGGAGAACTGGAAGAAATGCTTTAGGCAGAAACTCCTTTTATATGGACTTGTTTGGCCCATAAAATGTGCATCTACATGAAGAGGTTTTGAATTCCCTGCTGTAGCTGTGTAGTCAAAACCTCAGACCCTTTCTACTATGTCCCTGGTCCTGGGAAAAGAGTGAAACCTGCTGCCTGTTGTTGGCTGGACAAATCCCTTATTATTCCAGCCAGAACCATCCAGGTCTTCTGGCCTGCCTTGACCCTGCACTCCTCAAACCATTATTGCAACAGTGACAAGGGAAGATTCAGGCCAGCTGTCTGAGAGTGGCCAAAGCAAACGAGGAGGAGGCAACACGTGCCCCAGAGCCAAAACCTCTGTGTGCAGCCTGCAGGGAGCCAGAGAATGGGGTGCAGGGCTCCAGCCATCTCCTAGCGGACCTGGAGCCAGGAGCCGGCTTCACATTGCCAGAATCCAGCCGCAAGGGAGAACTCGGAGGAGGTAAGTCCCTGGAGTCCACTGCTGAGGAGTTTATTGATGTCTTGGTTAACCACTTGTGGTATGAGCCAAGCGTGTCTGTGAACTTACTGCTCCAGAGCTGCCAGTGTAAGTTCCTTCTGTCACCAAAGGAGGAAAAGACGGATGGGGGAGAGAGGAAGAGCATATGTTCCTGCTTGTAGTCCTGCTGGTTAGCATGAGGGAGTGGGAGGAATGTGTGTGGTGGAGTGAAGGCATTTTTGACTGTATATTCATTATTGCCATGAAATGAATGTTTTTTTCCAAGTAAATCATATAGTGCTTAATGTCTCACACAGCACTGGAGACACAGAAAAAACTCAATGTCCTCAAATACCTCAAGAAGATTTTCCTTATGTGTGCAGGGTCTTGACTCCACTCCAGCTGAAAGTACTTGGGCCAGCCCCATTCCACATCTCTGCTGAAATGTCAGCCCATTGGTGGTGGCTTTTCAAATGAGCTCCTAGCAAATTATCCTCTGCAGCCTTTGCAGTCTTGTCCTTGAACATCTAAAAGAAATAGTTTTACAGATGAAGCTGGCACGTATTTGCTTGTAACTCAGTCCTCTGGTTAAAAATTGCTAGTGGGTGTGGACAGCCTTGTCATCCTGGATGTTCCTGTCTTCCCCTGGCTCACCTTCACTACTGAATAATCTGCAGCCTTTCATCTGTCAGAAAGGAAGTGTTGTGAAACTCCCTGTGCCATCTCCAAGCTGGCTCCTCAGTTAATGAAAAGGGGAGTGTCTCCATGTTCTTGTATGTTGACTAAGTAAATCTAGAAATGATCCTTTGGCTATCACTTAATTCCTTAATGGTTTTTATTTTTTGTGTGTGTTTGTGTGTGATTATCTGTTGAAGCATAGGAGATGTTAATAGTTAGTAGGGATAAAAAGGATACCATGTCCTGCTTCTTGTTTTAGTAAATGAAATGATTTTGTGAACAAAAGAATAAATATTGGTTAGAACAGTACAGTGCTTTGCTCAAAATAAGCACAAAGTTGGGTTGTTCAGGAGATGGACTAGGCTTGCAAGTTCAGCATTCAGTTAACTAAAATAATAGATAGATAAAGGTAAAACAATTGTTCTCAAGCACCTGCTCTTCAACTAAAAATATCATTGAAGATATTTGTGCTTGTCACTGAAGGGAGGAGGTCACTTATGAGCACAGGTAGATGGCACTGAGATGACTGAGGAAGTTATTGTATCTAGCTGTCCTCCCCATTTCTCTCCTGGTGGTCAGCACCTTGCCAAAATGCTGGTGAAACAGATCTTGAGCTACAAAACTCAAAGCCTAACCCAAAGTTTGCTTTCACACCTTTCTGTAGACTGAAGTGCCTGTGGGTAATTTTGCTGGGCTGCTCCAGTGGCAGGGTTGGCAAGCTGTAACTCCTCCAGCCATCTCATGAGTGTTTGAGATGAAGGTGTTAATCATAAATTTTAATTTACAGCAGCTGAAGATGTGGTCTTACCTTGTTTGCTTTCTAAAGTCACGTGTGGTTCTGGTGAGGAGGTGCAATTTGGCCACTAGTGCAGGAGAACCAAATGATGAGCTCTGATCTGTAAGTAAATAAGTATCCATCAATAACTTGGTCTCTGTTCTCTACTCCAACCTTGTTTCTTTGTACAGAGAACCACTAACTTTAATAACTGAGGTTCAACCTGTAGCTGTTTGAATAAGATCCCATATGAGTTTTTTCATAGTCACTGCAGCTTTGGAATCTTCCCTGAGGAACCATTCAGTTATTACCAACATTGAGAAAATCATTGTTGCTCTCAAGCAGTAAATGTGTATGAAACACACACACACACACACACACACACACACACACACACACAGAGTGAGTGCCACAAACCCACAGGCTTGTGTGGCTGTTTGGACGCTTTTGTTTGCCCAGCTGGTGTCCTATCCTGATGGCACATGGGGACATCTAATGGTTGAGTAACAGACCACAAGGAAATTTCCCATCTTAGTTGATGTTTTTTATCAGAATTTGTCTCTTCTTTGCCACTTTTCACCTTTAAAAAACTCAGTTTTACTGATTAACTTGTTTAATTTACTCGCTTTAATGGACAAACTGTAATCATGAGCTGTAATTTCAATCCAGTTAGCAAACTTTTTCTTCTAAGCAGAAATAATAGAGAGACACCTAAGGATACTCCTCTGCCTAATATAGCAAGAAACACAGAGAGATTACTTCAGTGTGAAACAGAAATATTTTCAGGAGAGAAAATACTGGTTGTTGAACTCTGCTCAGGCTACCACAGAAAGACTTAATCAGAAACAAGGACTCTGAACTGAATGAAAATTTTGCCACTAAAATAACTTATTTCTTTTGTTTCATTTTATGTTTTATTTGGGTTTTTGTTTTGTTTTTCTTTGTGGTTTTTTTAAAATTTTGTTTTAGTCTGGGGTAGAGTCCTGAAGGAAAGTACTGGATCTTACATTCCTTGATGTTTTCAAATCAGGCCTGTATGCATTTTTGCAAGATGAGCTTTAGTCAAACCTAAACTCTTATCCTCAACCCAAGAGTGTAGTATATGGTTTAATGGAGAATGCCATCCAAGAGGCTAGGCTAAATCTTTTAGTGGGCCTGTCTGGGTTTAAATTTATGAAGAAGTATTTGGTGTCTTTGTGTGCTTATAAGGCTCTCCTCACTGCAGGTTTGATTGGCACATAGTTTTGTAGTTCCTTTGACCACAGCTTCTTGTCTTTTTGCTTTGATTGATCTCTTTATATTAGCAGGGGTTCTGTCTTTTTGTGCTCACCTTTAGGTTCTTCTCCTGCCCCACTCTGTACTTCAACTCAAGCATTTTATTGCCCAGAAGGGATGAA
This sequence comes from Horornis vulcanius, assembly GCA_013401035.1. Classification (NCBI taxonomy): domain Eukaryota; kingdom Metazoa; phylum Chordata; class Aves; order Passeriformes; family Scotocercidae; genus Horornis; species Horornis vulcanius. Next base: position 113,994 of record VZUA01092339.1, read on the forward strand.
GGCTACTGAAGCTGAAGTGTACTCAGGACAATACAATCTTCTTTCTGCTTTAGTTCTTGTACATCCTAAACCTGCATGTGGTGTCCAGATGTTTGCCTACAGATGTATGTATCCATTGAAGAAATTCCTACATATCTCGTCAAGTTTTCTATCCAGATCTTTATACTGTGAGGAATCCTTCGGGTTACCACAGTTGCAGGTTACACAATGTGTGTGGATGTTCTGCTATGGCTTGGGTAGGCAATCACTTGGCTGATTACTCATTGGAAAGCAGAATAATTAATAATGTTAAATCAAATATAACCTAATCTAAAGGCGTAGCTGATAGTGTGCTTATCAACATACTTTGCTGATTTTTATCAGGTGGAAAGTTGTATCTTCGAAGATTAAAGGAAAGAAAAAGAAATGTTAATACTCAGTGATGAAAGTATTGGTGGCATCAGTGCAATCTGCAGACCTAACGCAATATTATTTTGGAAAATGAATTTGCTGTTTCAGAGTATTAGTGAACATGCCTGAGGTTTCACTGTTGAACAGAATACCCTGTTTAGTTCATCCACATCAGCCTTGATCTGGCTTTTGCATGGCTGTAAAAAAATCTTCACACCAGCGGGGAGTGAAACAGAGGTGCCAGGTTCCTGAGAGGTGCAGGCATCCACCTGGGCAGATGAGGGTTTATGGTTAGGCCCTGCAATTAGCTGTGATTTGGCAATGGGTAGCAAAAGCAGGAAATAAAGGAGGATTATGGGATACTCATAGCAAGAAATCCGAAAATGAGCTCAAATGTACGGATCCGCCTGTCTGTCTTCCTAAAGCACTCACTGCCATTGCCTGAGCTGGGCTGGAAATAAACATGTGAGAGCAGTGAGTTACATCAGAGCAGAGGGTGGTGTCTCAAATAGAGGCCAAAGCAGAAGCTGTTGATGGAAAAATGGATTTATTAAATGTATATTAAGGGAGGAGAAGCTTTTCTATCTGTGATATTAAAAAATAATGTAAATAAATACATATATTTTGGACTCCTGATTTGCCAGTGCAAAGAGGATTAAACAGTACATTACTAAAATAAAGCAAGATTAAAGCAGATTAAGGAGAAATGCTATTTATACCATTTTCAAAGAATTTTCATTCTTGTGTCCTGTGGAAATGAGGAAACCTGTTCAGTAACTGGATGAAGGTGGAAATCGTGATCAGTTGGAGCTGTGTTTGTTGATGATGCGTGTTTGTCTGATTTTTAACTGCTTGATTAACAAAGCTTGAGATGGGAGCAAAGCTTTCATTTTTACAATTACATTCAGAAATTAAAGCCTTAAATGACTCAAACTTAAGGGCAATTTGACATGCACTTTGTGAAGTTTCAGATAATGATATTTTTTCTGGAGGGACAGTTCTTTTATGACTAACATATCAAACATCTCATTCATTCTGGAACATATGACTAAAACACACAGAATTGTGCCAGGAAGGGGCTTTTGTAGCTAACATCTAGGTAACACCATTTTGGGGAAGGAAAAAAGATAGATAGATTAACTGGAACCAAGTCACAGATTTCTAGCTAAAGAGGGTTAGAGGCATATGCAATCAAGTATGACATTTGTTGGATTAAAGTGAAATACAAAGGTGGTGAATTTGATTCAGTAGGCTTTGATGGTGCAGAGTTGCATAGGTCTTTGCATATACACTAGTTCAACTTCAAACCTGACAGAGTTGAGATCTGACAAGGCACCTTGGACTTTTTTTCCACTGACTTCACACCCTTGGCTTCATTTTCCCCAAGAAACTTTCTTCACTGAAGAGGGCCTCATCCACCTTCTGCTGTTAGATAATGCCTGGCCCCACAAACGTTTTCAATGTACAAGGCAAGGTGCTCATTCAAAGACTGGTGCAAAATGTTTATAACAGGACTTGAAACTTGAAGTAATCCAATTATTTTTCTTTATTAATCCTCATCACAACCAAGCTGGTTTAGCACTTGGTTTTGAAGTTTCCTTTGTTTAATCTATGTCTCTTTCCAGTCCCTGCTTTTACTGGACAATGGGAACACCCCAAGTATATGTGAAAAGTAAACGTGAGATAGAGAAGGGCAATGCAATTTAATGTCATATTGGAGGCTTGTGTTCAACTCCCTGTTCTGCAATAGGTTTTGTAAATTCTGTGCTAACACACTATCTACTGATTAACCTTCCTCTTTGAGCCAACCCTTGACTTCTTTGACTGAGTGCTGCTCAAAAGTGTTGCTTTATTTGAAATATCTATGAGTGAGCACCCATTTTAATTGAAATGGGAAAAGAAATTCGAGGGTTCTCTCACAATTCATCTTTAAAGTGATTCTCCATTTCCAGAGGCCAAAGGAAGTAGAAAAAACATTAGCCTTTTCTGCCTAAAATTTGTTTCTCAAATTCTGTCCTTTTGCAGATAAAAGACCCTTTAGCTCTCTTTTTCTCTGCCACACAATAAAAAATTTCCTCAAGAAATCCTATGAGTTTTTGTTTTGGTTTTTTGTTTTGTTTTGTTTTTTACCAGCCCCACATTCTTTTTGTCTTACACACCCTGGATTTAACGTGTAAAGAGAGAGACACTTATGAAACCTTGCTTTGGCACAGTAAAAATGGCAAATCACTGCAAAGTGGGCAGTAGATATTTTCCTTACGCAAGAGCTGTAAAGGAGGCATACGGTTACCATCAGCACAAATGATGCAGTTGCCACCCTTGTTTAGAGTTCCTGCAACACAAACCTTTTCACCATGGCCCCTACATTTCAGAGAGCCAGAGCTCTCTGCAGCAGTTATAGGCCCTACATTAAATTTTTTCTCAGAGGTTTTTGCAGCAATTCCAGAACAATTTGTGTTAGTGGAAAAGCTGTGGTGGGATGAGCACAGTGCTTCAGCCAGAGTCAGCACTTGAATTTATGAGGACCAAAATAATTCTGGGCTTTCTCTGCCACCAGCATAGAGAGAAAAGTGTTATGGGGAGGCAATTCTGACTTTTTCTGTCTCCACTAAGTGCAGACCAAGTCTTCAGCCTACATGAGATGGGATGAATCCAAACCTTGCTGCTTCTCTGAGTACAGTTATTAACCCTGTGTCCATCAGTTAGATGAGTAGTCCACGAAGTGGAAGCAAAGATCTTTGTATTCCGAGTCTTGAAAAGAAAAGTTAATACTCTTTTGTACTCTAACTTATTTTCTAGATTTTAGAACAAAGCTTCCTAGCCTTGTTTTCAAAGAAAAAGAGGCATATGTTCCAATGCACTGCTAAAGTGTGTCCATATGTCTTATGCTGGTATATTTTGTACCTGTTTGCTGACCGGTCATAGTGTATGGGAACAAAACTGTAAACATAACTAGATTCTTCTAAGTGTAGTGAAAATTGTTGGTTAGGTTTAAAAAAAAAATTATCCTGTACATGCCATCATCTGTGGGAGAATTAGAGAATTCACCCTGGAGAATTCTCCTCAGACATGGTAAAGCTTCACCCACAGCTTGTGTCACAAGGTGCAATGAGAGCCAGCCACAAGGCTCAGATGCCTCAGAAATCAGCTCTCAGAAGTACTGGTATGCCTGTGATACACTTTGAAGCAAAAGAAGATATGTAACATCTTTGTCTCCTGTCCTTAAATATGACCATATGCATCAGGACCCTCAGGTTAGTCTTCTGAGAAGATCTGGGTTTAACAAAATAGCAAGTGAAGGTGAGAGGAGGGGTCTTGGGTGAGCTGCTGGGGTCAGCCCTGGGGGTGTGGAGCCCCTGTGGCTGCCCAGCAGTTCTGGTTTAGCACTAGTACTGGCTNGAAATAACCTTGGGTAGCACCAGATCTACACGGGGTCAGGGCAAGCCTCACATGTGGGTGAGCCCCTGAGCTGTGTGCATCCTGGCTAGCACAGTTTCAGCAATTTGTTTCCAATTCATTGATGCATATTGGTTGAAGAGAAAATCTAATGTGTGCCCTGCAGATCAGCTGCCTCTGTCTTTCCTATTCTGTTAACTAGTAGCTTTCTTTCTACGGAAATATTTCTCATAGAAATTTTTTCTAAGGGTTGTCCTAAATTGGGCAGGAAAAGCCTACATAAGCACTAAACCAGTCATTTTCTACAGCAAGTTCTGGCACTTTCCTCCAGCCAGAATGACTACTATTTTTTTTTTGTTATATTTTCCCTAAGCTTTTCTTGGTTTGTGTTCCCAGATGTAAAAATGCTGTCAAGCTGAGGAAGCCCAACAAAACCCTGTTCTATGGCAAAGGAAGGACTAAATGTTGGCCGATGATGTCCGAGATGGGTTTGATGCAGATGCTTTTAATCTGGTGTTTGGAAGATCCCACAAAATAAATAAAAAAAAAGGAACAAATCCCACAAGAGGAAAAAAGTATCTTTAAACTATGTATAAAAACGTAAGAGCCAAACAGCTGTGTGATTTACAAGTTATGAACCATGGCTGAAACTTTAGAATCTTAAAACTATTTAAAACTCTTGTAAATGTTCAAACTGAAGACTCAAGGATTTTGCATATTCTACAAAGGGTGAGTTCTGTTTTAGCCATAGAGTGGAAACTCATCTCCTTGTTCACTAGGTCTGTTCCTATTCTGTTGGAGGCAAATATGCCATAAAAATGTATTTAGTAAATGTATCAAGTTCCATAATTATTCTGTTTATACATTGGGGTTTTTTCCTATGGAAATTTCTAGAGATTAATTTCATAGATAGATAGATAGATGTTTTTCTTCCATTTTGCAAGCTGACTACATTTATGGCTGGTGTGTACTTGATTCCCTCTTGAGTCAACAGAGTCCTCCATCTTAAATGTCTTTTTTACTGCATAGTTCAAACCTACAGTTATAAGAAAAATTCCTGACAGNTTACTTTAAAAATGTAGGGCTGGAATTGCACACATATTTTCACATTTTGGTATGGTGATTTTAATCCCTCTTAATTTTTTCCTTGAAATATCACATCCCATAACAATTTAGGACTACATTATTCCTCCTCACAGCTATAACATAATGGTTGCCTATTGTTCTTTGTTGACTGCATACACAGTCACATATATGCTAATACACATATACACAAAATATTTTGTCTCTCTTTCCTTAGCCTCTATTCATGGCAAATATTAGTGATGTTTATTCCCAGCTGTGGGACCTCACATTTATACTATTGCATTCCAGTCCATCTCTATTATTCCAGGTTCTCTTGTTCTCCTTGTATGATAGTCTTGTCCCATGTGCCTTCTTTCTCCACATCAACAATTTCTCAGTTAAAATATTCTGTCTTGGGGTTGATGATCTCCATTCCAATTTATTTACATTTCTCAAATTCCCTTTTAACCATAGTCTTTTGGTATTTTTTTCCAAAAGAGCAAATGAAAGTGTGTGAACCCTTATTTTTTCATTTCCCATTTTGCTCAGTTTAAATCATTTTCAAGGTAGCAGCTACGTGTTAAATGTTGTCTGTAGTTCTGGGAGTATCACAGCACAATTGCACCTTCTCGTTGAACAAGCCCATTTGTCCTCATAGATAGAGAATATCTGTTTATCTAGACAAGGAAGGAGGAAAGAGAAGGACTTTGGAGCACTGGCTCCTACGGCCTCTCCCCATGCAGAGCACATCAGGCTGCTCTCAAAGGGGCTGCAACAACATGCCTCTCACCCCCTTACCCTGAGATTGTGGTGGGACATCTACTAGGATTTTTAAGAAAGCATTCTTCATAAGTCCAGAACATAGAATCATAAAATAATTTGGTTTGGAAGAGACTTTTAAAGATGATCAAGTTCAACCCCCCTGCCATTGCTCAGAGCCCCATCCAATCTGATCTTAAATGTTTCCAGGGGTGGGGTATCTATCAC
>VZUA01092356.1:0-12226 GCA_013401035.1 Horornis vulcanius
CCAACCTGATGCTAGGAGAAAAAAAACCTTTTGAGTGAATTTTATTCCTTACACAAAGTGAGAGAGCTCTTCCCCCAGCCGTGTGCAAAGGACTCATTAGCCAGTAGCTATTTCAGCAGTGGCACTGCAGCAACTCTCAGTCGGAAAAGGCTGATTTTCGGTGGCTCCCTCTTCACACTGAGACTGCACTGATCAGGAATATAAATACTGCTAATCCTCTGCATTAATACCAGCAGCTTTGATCATCTTTCCCCATTATCACTCCCTTGCTGTTAATAAAAGTGATAACCATGGGGGAGAAGGGAACAGGGACTGGACGAATCAGCTTGCAGTTAGCAGTGCTGTAAGTAAACTGATGGGACTGGAGACCAGAGAGCTAAGGGAATCCTGGAGAGGTGGTGTTAAATAAACACTTTTGTTCATGCAGGATGGAAAAATGAGACACCCAAGGAAACTTGCTGTTAGTGACAGTGCTCCTGGACTACAAGGAGGAGCCCAAGATGAAATTTCTAGTGGGAACTTGCTACTAGGGCATGTTTCTCTTCCATCTGAAGCAGTTAGCTGGGTGGCTTCCAAGTTTATTTGAGTTGGTGGTAAAGAGGCAGGGAGGGCACTATGTTTCCAAAGAGTAAAATAGGTATTTATGGGTTTCTGCTCCTTCCATCTCCTTCAGGTTTACACATGTCCTGAGCTCTCTTGTTCTATTGTGTCTAGCTATTCTATTGGAGTCTCAACTACAAAAGTCATGCCCAAGCTTTGGAGAGACTTTTCTTGGGAGAGGACTGGAGGCAATGTATTACCCTATGTGGATCCCTACTGATAGCTCAAGTAGACTGGGCAAAACAGATAGTGATTGACAGTATTTGCTTATGATGGTTCCTGATGGCATTTTGAAGAAGAATGTAGAGGGTAACTAATTTTCTCACCAGAATCTTAGCTCTTGAACAAGATAATTGAGACTCTTGCCTTCATATTGAAAAGATAAATGTGCCTTGAGAATGGGCAATTGTGTCTGACTGTGTCTGCAGAGAGCCTGAGAAAAACGAAAAGCAGGTGCATCACTTACACATTAGTTACCAACTTCCCTTACAGACACTTTAAGTGACCTCATTATTAACCAATCACTGAAGGGCTGGAAGGCAGGGACATCCATGACACAGAAGTGCAAAGGATCTATAGGAAATAGCAACTTATTCAGGTTTTGAGTGTCTCACTTAGAGCTGGATATTGAGCAGAACTTGGGAGACTACCAACAGCCTTTGGTTTTGGACTGACTGTAGTTGAAAGCAAGGCTGAGAGAGGAATCTGGATCCCTGGATCCAGATGTAGGGGAATCATGTCAAGTACCTGAGGCACTGGGGCAGAGTGAGTGAAGAGTGGAGCAGGACAGTCACTATAAGCCCAACACCTCCTCCATATTCCTCACTCACTGGTGTCTTGTTTTCTTGGAGGGAAGGATGGCTTCATTTGGTATCACCTTCTCCCCCATTAATTTTCCTGGTGCATCTTCTGACCTTTACTCCTTCAGAAATACTGACCAAACAGCTGCCTTTGCAGAGACTGTTCTCTTGTTTTGCCTTCAGCTTGCTTGCTCTTCCCCCTCCAATCCCACCCTTCCCACTGGGTTGCTGAGGAGTGGGATGGGGCAGGTGTAGTAGCCCTTATGTTTTGCTTTGAGACCACTCAGGCTGGGGTCCACCAGGAGAAACAGAGCTCCCCTGGTCTGAATGGAAGCCAGACAACAGCTTTGGTCCACCCCTGCAGAATGAAGCTGTGAAAGAACAGTATCCTGCAGTTAGAGGAAGCTGTGCCCACATCCATCCATCAGTGCAAGCCTCCATGGTAGGATCAAAGCACCAGCTGGAGCCTGCCCAATGCTCTTGTTCCTGAATGCTGCTTGCTCAGCCCCCTCCACCCAGAGTCCTTCCCCACTGTATTATTTTCACTCTCTCCTTTTTCTAGTGGCATCAAGCCCAGAGATTTCACAGGAAAGGGCAAATGGGCTGGGACTCATTTTAGCAGCAAAAGGGAACTTGCAAGAGATTCACAAACTTCTGGATGGAGCCAGAAGGTCTCCTTTTCTGCAGCAGCTGGTTGGAGATAGCAAGAGCAAGATTTGCCTGAACCTTTGATAATTAAACTCTCAGCTGCTGAAGAGCTGGCTGCCTGGCTGCCAGATAAATGCTGCTTCCCTTGAATTAGTGTGGAGCCAAAGTGACATCCAATGGCTGGTTAGGCTCATCAAACTGGCTGTTCTCTACAGCTCTCCCAGGGGATGGAGCCCAGGCGGCCATTTGCCAATGGAAAAAGGTAACTGCTAATTCCAGGCACGTATCATCCTGCTGAATTTATCACATCTGCAGTTCAGGTACTTTTAGACTTCCTGATGTCATAATACTCCTTTATACAAGAGCTTTCAGGGAAAGCTCCCAAATATGCATTAACGGAGATGTAATAAGACAGGTCCTTTATATTAAAGAGCTACTGCCAGCTCAAATTCAGTCCCAAATTTAGGGTTGAAATGAATGAACTATTATAAAGCCTGACACCATCAGAAACATTTTTGTACTACTTATTTTTTGGACAGAAGTTGGAAGAAAAAATTGTGAGGGTGCTATTTCTTTAGGGGAAAGCAAATGCCACCTGCAGGGTCTGCAGACAGGGCTGTAAAGTGACAATCGAAGAGCCAAGCACTGATAAACATGAGCCTAGTAGTAAGCCTCATCATGGAAAATGCAAACAAAGAGGTAGAAAGAGTGGAGAGCAAATTGGTTTTCAAAAACTCTTTCTGTTTCAGTCATCTCAGGTACTGCTGGATGCAGAGTCCCAGAAGCGTGGTGCTGGGTTTTAAGCAGACAAAGTCCCCTGTGCTCCAGCTGCCTGTGTCAGGACAGCGAATTATTATTGCAAGGTCACTGATGCACTTTGTTATATGCAGGGCAGGGTCCTTGCTTGCTAAGAAAGGGCAGTTTTAAGTCAGATGGACAAGGCTAAAGAGCTGCACTAAAGCTGACACTGAGAAACAGATATGGACACCAGCAGTGCAGAGGTTGTTATTCCCACAGGGTGATGGCGCACTACCGTCACAAGGGAAACACAGTGACCACAGCAGAGTCAGAGCAGGAAAAGAGAAAGTTTATTTTTTTTCTTTCAGCTTATATAGATTTTTAGAAAAGAGATCACTTTGGAAGACTGAGGTTCANAGTGACATCATGATGGGAGGGGAACAGAGCTTTGTCCCATTTAGGAGATACCTGGAATGAACCTCTTTGCTGAGTCTGATGCTGTGAATCCTAAGAGGCCTCTGACATTGGCAAAGCATGGTGGATGCATGGGGAAGAGCAGTAAGGACTGGGGAAGCTGAGCTGTGTGTGACACAGCTCCCACACAGTGAACCCAGGCAGCAAGGAGAGGGCTCCATGCTTGGCATTAAATAATGGAGGAGGCAGGGTGGGCTGGCAGGAGATGGCTCCTCTCTGCTGTTATTGAACATCTACTCACCAGGACTAAATGATCTGCTGGCATTTAAATAGTAAATATCAATAAATCATATGGAAGTGTGCCCGTCTCAGGCCTGATGACTGAGTGCTGGTGAGGGCTATGCTCAGGACCACCTGCACTGGCAGCTCCCACTGCTCAATCCCCCCGCCACACACACACACACACACACACACAGAGCATGAGGGCTGGACATGAACAGATCCTGAAGGCTACTTGCACTGATGTTTTCTTTGAGAAAGCATAGAAAAAGGTCCTTAGTCCCAGAAATTCAGCACTAAAACATCTGTTTCAGCACAAGCCCTGTGCACCTTGGTGCTAGGTACACTTACTTGTCTGCAAAATCAAAACCTTTCAAAACCATGTGTCATTGACTGATCAGCCTGATTTGCTCAGCTTTTTTTTGAAGGCCAGGCTGGAGGTAAGAGTTTTGATTTCCTCTTTGAGCTGAGGAAGAGTTTCTTTCCCAGCAGTAGTCTGCTTGGCCACCTGTACAATGCCTTGCAGCTCGCAGCTATGCCATGAGAGCTGATTACACTTTGGCTGACCTGCCTTGATATTTAGTTGTTTAGTAGAGCCAGCTCTTTGTTTACAGTAGAGAGAGCTTGTTTGTCTCACCCTATCAGGGATTGGAAGGGCAACTAATATCGACTAAAGGCAAGTGGCTCTGCTGTACAAAAATGGGGTCTCCTGAGACCCCCCCCACCATTAGCAGTACTCACAATTGGGGCCAGCAAAGTTATAGGTTTTCATTAACAAGAGTGTTTTTCTTAGTGAAGGACTTTGATAGTGATCCAAACTGAAGTGCAGAAGGCAAGGATGCTTGGCAGGGCTCTTCTAAGAGAAAAACTGGCAGCAGCTAGTATTCAACACACACCAAGAGCTTAAAATGGCCATTCCTTGGTTCCTGTATCTCATTTAATTCAGGCAGCTGTTGTGGGTACCAGAAGCACTGCAAATCAAGGGTATGACTGGCAGCTGTAGCACAATGGTTGCCATGTGCATCATGAAAAATGAACTTGCTCATTGGATAACCAACCTCCTAAAAGAGCAGAAGCCTAGTCTTCTGAGGCCAGGGGAACCATGCTGAGCAAGTGGCAAATGAAGGCCAGCATCAGGCTCTGGTTTTGTTTAACTAATTTTTATTTCACAGCTGGGGATTCTTATAGCAGAAATCATTCCACATCTTTGTCACTGTGTGGTCGGATGATGATCTGGTGTGTGGGATCTTATGTTTAGACCTCAGCATCACTGTCTTTCCTGAAGAGCTGAATTTCCTCTTGGTGAAAGTGACATAGCTCCACAGAAACGCAAATGCTCCAAGGGCTGTGCTGATATACTTCAGGCAAGTTGCTGGTTCAGTTTTCTATTTTATGCTCTGGAGATATTTTTACTCTGTATCTCTACTGTGGCCTCCAAGCAAATCCAGATTTAAACTCCTCACAGAAGGGCTCTCCTTGTTACATCCCTCAATTGAAATCACAATTGCTGATGATGCTACAGGGTTTTCTCATCGTAGGTGACTTTGAGTGTAACTCCCCCAGAACACAGTGTGCAGTTGTGGGAAATCTTAGCTACCCCTTTTGGCTTTTATCAGTCCTTTTCCAAGTATATAATGGTTTTATTTCTCCAGGATAGAAAGACACCCATCTGATTTGTCTGGAAAAGCATTCAGCCAAGATACAGCACAAAAAAATACCCAGAAAAGTCTGACCTTCTCTTGGCCAGCTCCTTTCAGTTCCCTTGGCAACCATCACCTTGACATTGTGGTATTCAAAGACAACTTCTTAACTTTTCAGAGAATATAACAAGGAGCTGTTCAGGCAGGGTCAGCAGGAACTGGGAAATGTGTTTCCTTTGCTCTCTGGAAAGAGGCAAGGTGCCAGGCAGGGAGGTGACTGGTAAGGGGCAGGCTGCTATTTCCTCCTCAGGGACTGTGAGCTGGTTTTGGAGAGGTATGAGAACGGCTGAGGTGTTTTCTCTTTTCCTCTCAATTCCCCTCTTGCAGACCTGGCTGGGAGGATAAAATTTGGCTTGGGTCAGCTCCCTGGCATCTCTCAGTTGGGCACTCTGGGGAAGGCTTTAGCCTTTGAATGAAATGATGTTCTCTACCACTGCAGTGGCTCCTTGCTGGGGATTATTTCTGCCAGGTGGTCACTCTCCACCAGGGCAGCACACAGACACTTCTGCCTGGGGTGGGGATTGGGGTGGGCTTACAGGCCTGGCATTGTGGGAGAAGTGGTGCCATCCATTGGGAAGCCTGGGAAACCAAAATGGCCCTTGAAGTCTGGCACTGCTCCTTGAACCATTTTGGATCAGTTTCTTCCCAGTTGTTGCTGTGAACCAAAGCATTGCAGTATAATCCTGTGCTTACTCAGCACTTCCAGGAAGACCTCTCCGGAGGACAATAATTTTCATTGCTTTGCGATTGCTTTGTTGTGTCAGTCTGGGAATACAACTCCCTTCACTTCCTTGCCTCAGGAGAGACCAGAAGTCCGTCCAGCATTGCTGAATTCGCAGTTCACAGAGAGGTCCTGTTGCATCCACAGAGTGTCCTACCCAGTCAGTATGCAGAGTGGGTATTTTCCAACTGCTTCAAGTGAGGGATGCAATGGAAGCATCTTGTCTAGATGACAGTCAGGGATCCTCCGTTTGGCATTGGAATATACAGGCAGCAGCCCACGGTTGCCAGCTCCTCCTGCCTTGTGTCCTCCATGCATATTTAAAGCACACATCTGCACAAACCTCTACCCTTGTCACTGCAGATATACAATGTATATAGAATGTACTCTTGCATTTTTCACAGGTACTTGTCCATTTACCAAAGATGCAATCTCTCTGTTGGCATCAATATAATGAAGGGTTTCTCAGAGCAGTACTGCCAGGAGCCCTTTTTCCCCAGGGAATGTAATGCTGCCATGAATATGACAACAAGTCAACATGGGATAATGCTGCATCAGAGGGGAAAAATTCTGGAAAAAAAAAAAAAGGTGTTGTAAGTGCAGGTTAAGGAACATGGAAAATTGTGCAAGTGCAGTGACTTTCACTTCTCCCTTGGGGCAGTTACATATTAGTCATCTTCTCTGTTTTGTACATGACCAAAGGCAGGTAGGGCATGGAGGAGATAAGTGACATTTCCCCTACCTAGCAACAGCTATTGATAACCAAGGGAAATCAAACCTGTGTTTCAACTGCTCCCATGTGCTAGGCTCCATTCATCATACCAGGTTAGCACCTTTGGGAGCTGGTCTGGCCAGACGAATCAGCCAAACATGATCAAGCTTCAAACTGAAAGTTGTGTGATGAGGTTGCTTGTACATATAAGTTTGTGCTGAATTCATTTTTGGTGTCCTTTGGGTCCCATTGCTTTCTTTGGCTGGGGGACAGTGAACTGAAGGCTGAAGGGCTGAAGAGGGTGGTAAATCAGTGCTGTGGTTGGTATTCCTCAAAGTCTTCACACAAGGAGTGAGTGTGCTCACGTGCATCAACTGAGCATGAACTTCTTGATGCCAATCCCTGCATTTAAAGGAGGCCTCAGATTCCTGCTCAGCTACACAGAGACCCTTTATCTGTTCTCCAGCCATTTTAATGCTGTGGATGCTTTATGGTTTCATGCAGAAAAACACGCAGAATGCCTGCATTCCCATGTCTGTGAGGAGGTCTGCTTCCCATTTGTCACTCAAATTCACCACTTGGGAGTCTGCTTGGATGATTATCTTTTGACAATAAGGTATTGGCTGTGGTCTGGGATTGCTTCCCAGTATTTATGCCATGGTCCTAACCATGAGGTTTTTCACAATTTCTTTTTGTTCCCTCAATATTTGGCCAAGTGTTAGGTCTTAGTGAAAATGCTTACAGATCTTGACACTTCATAAACATGAAAGTGAATGACAATTTGGATTATTTGGGTTGGTAAGGATGTGCAATGCCTCGCTTGTCCTTCCCCAAAGTTACTCTTTGAGACATGAAAATCCTTTTTTCCATCCCGGCTATGTTTATACTGCCTTGTTGAAGCAAAACAGTTTCTCTTAAGTGTTCAGTGGCCTTTAATGCTGGAGGATGTGAGAATCTTAGTCACTGGGTAGTCGTCCTGACAGTGGCTCTGTGAGGTGCTACAATGCTATTATTTTCCCCTATTTACAGAAGGAGGACAACATACCAATGGCTTCATGAGGCACTTGGGACAGTGCAGATTTAACCTGGCTACCTGTAGGTCATTGTGTTTTGCTGGCTGGGTGCCTGCAAGGCATCTTACTTTCCTGAGTATAACTAGTTCTATGACACAAGGAAGTGTTTTGGTGATGGTTCCTGTGGTATCCTCCCATGGACCTGGCATGAGTTATGAACTTCAACTGACAGAAGACCATTTTAAAGCTGCTCTCAGCTGGCAAAGCAAAGAAAAAACCTTCATATGGACTAGCCCACTCACTGTGGGCAAGCCCTGGAGATGGAAGGAGTTTTTTCCCCTTCCCCATCATGGTGAGAAGTGCATCACATCCTGGCAGAACAGCAACATCCCAGTGCCAGTCAACCTCTGCAAATGAGAGCAAATGGCATGTGGTGTCAGGGAATGCTTTCAAACAGCTGGCTGGCAGAAGAGAACTCATCCAGATGAGTCTGAAAATTTATATGCACAGCTGATTTTTCTGGAAAGCAGAACTGGCATGGGAATAGCTCACAAAGTGGGGGTGTGGGGCAATCTTCAACTAAGGTTTTTATCTATCAAACAATTCAATCAGCTTGGGTGAAGCACAAAAGGGTGGCATGCACTGAAGCGGCGGGGGAAAGGGGACTTCTTTTGCCTCTATTTATATACCTGAGAAGCTGCCCTGGCAATGAATAATTGCAAATAATAATCATAATATCAAAACCAGAAAGGGCAAAGAAAGAGCAGCTCCCTCCCTCCCCCTCTCTGGTGCTGGTGTTTGAGACGTCACTCAGATATGAAGTTGAGCCTGCTTCCAGTGGAAGGAGGCTGGCAGTCAGTGTATCTTTATCACAATCTCTTTCATGCTCTGATGAGCTCTCTACCCTGTGCAGAAGCAGCAGCACAGAGAGAGATGCCAACCTGTCTCTGAGCAAACAGACTGACGGGCTGAAGCTTTATCTGGTTTAAAGAAGACCCCTTGTGTGTTTTTCCAAAGTTGGTTGCTGTCTATTTTTTATTTCCCCCCTGCTTTGTGCTAAAGCATGTGATGGCCTGTGACTTTCTCCAACTAAATGGTCATTGATTTTTCACGTGGAAGAATTATCAGGTTCATCATCTTCTACAGATTATAATGAACAGTATCCTTTTTCTGCTTCCTGCAATCTCAGCACTGGTGTCTGAGCTTGGAAGGGAAGCTTGAAAGCACAGTTTGTTTTTTACACAGGAAAAAAACAGTGTTGTGCTCTGGTGGGGTGTTGCAGGGAGGTCCCTGGTCTGGTACAGAAGACAGAAATCTGTTGTGTTGATGCACTGACCCTCTCTAACTCTGTTTCTCTGGGCCAAGGGAATGGCCACTCAACCCAGCATGCTTAAACCATTTCCCTTTTCATTTTTGGCGAGATGGAAGGAACAGCTCTGGGCAGAAACTCTGGACCCATCCCTTTTTGAACCACACTTAAGGGGGAGCTTTGAACCTTGTGATCACCAGCTTAGTCATCCTCACTGTGCCATTGGGAGATGCCCCTCCTTGGCAGAAGAGACCTGGAGGAGGGTACAAGCTGTGGTTCCCAACCTGTGCTCTGAGACTTGCAACAGGGATGGTGAGGGAAAAGCCTCCCACAGGCACAGCAGAGGCTTCAAAAGGAAGGATTACTTAGACAGTTCAATGGCAAAGGGAATCCAGCTCTGAGGAGAAATCACATCCCACAAGAACGAGACTGGACCTGTCCCTCTTCCCTTAACAAAAGCTTTTCAGAATTTCACCCCATTTCATCAGTTTGAAATTTCTGCTCTGGTTTTGGAGAAGCCGGAATCAAAGGCCATGACTTCAGATGATGCATCATGCACTGGCACCTGAGTGGAGAAACACTCACTTGCAAACCCAGTGCTGAACTGAGAGCTGGGATGGAGGTGCATAACTCCAACTCCCTTGTTTTTTATCTGAAGACCCCTGTCCCCTCTTTTTGTTTGTCCACATCAGTGATTAATCAACAACATGAGGAGAGATTATTTATAAACTTCCGTAATGACTTCCTTATCTTTCATCCTTTCAGATTTCTGTCCCTGAATCTCTCCTGAAGTCCCCACAAACCTGGTGTGGTGGAGCATGATGTGAACACTGCACAGAGCAGCTCTCTGAGCAGATTTCATTTTGGCTGAGACAGGGTACATGGATGAAGAGAGGCAGGGCAATGGGGGAACAGCACGAAAGGAGAATTAGTTGACAAGGAGAAGAATGTGAAAGAAAACAAGGAGCACTTGGGACTTTAGATGAAAAGTAGTTCATCCCTTCTTAGCCCATTAATAAGTTAATAACTTATCAGAGATTAACTTAACACCTTGAGGCACAGAAGACATTGCCTTGTTCTCCCATTAGCTTGGCTCTATTGTAATTCCTTTATCTTTACCTTTTTTCCCCCTCAGCTATTGCATACTCACCTGGGGCCACACTAATATAACAACATAAGATTCAATTACAAAAGACTACAATATGAGTGCAAAATTCTCTTCCTGACATGCTGAATCAGTGCTCACGAGCATTAATTATTGAGCGGCTAGCAGAATTATTTTCTTTTAGTTGTAGTGGATAAAAGAATATGCCTTATGGTATCTTCTGTGCACAGAGCAGCAATTCTCTCACTGAGATGTCCATGGCTTTGCCAGCTCTTGGGGCAAGGCATGGGCAGGAGGGACATGGATGGGACTGGAGAAGCCAGGAAAAGATGAGGTACTGAGAAGGAAAGGAGGGGATAAAAGAAAAGAGTGCCAAGCTGGCACAGTCCTCTCCTGACAAAGGAGAGCCCCAGGGATGTTTGGCACATTTTATTTCCCTTGGTCTAAGCACAAAGCTTTTTATCACAAAGGAGAGGAGGGAACCCATGAAGGGGAAAGATAAATGTCTGGCCACTGGGTCTCTGCTCTGCCTGGATGGGGAATATTCTTATCAGCCCATTTGATGTCTTCCTGAGAGCCTCAGCATTGTGTCCAGCACTCAAACATCCCTGTCCCTATCACCAGAGCTGCCACTACCTCCAGCTTATCTCTTTGTTACAGGAGCCTCCATCTCCAGAGTACCTAAGCACATTTTACATGGTATCAACACAGAGAACAAAATAGCTTGTTCTTTCACTGCCAACTTCACAGAAGCTTGGGTTTGAGGGGACTGTGGAGATTCAGCTCTTCCTTCTTATCTGGCAAGGTGCTTTCAGATTGGGACTTTGAGGAGGAGCAATGGGAGATACTTATGCTGCTGCTCTTGATTTTGTGAACCATGATGCCAGGATTCAGATAGTTTAACGCCCCTTCTTTTGTCCACACAAAGTTATGGAGTGTAACATCTACCAATATCTCCTCATTTTCAGCTACAGATGGGTTAGATACCCTAGAGCAAATGGAGTTTTTTTGCTGCACAGATACAATATTTGCTTCCAGATTTCTTGGAGCAAATATAAAGAAAAAGCAGAGCTCAGGCCATGGGTTTGCTTGGGATATCCCAGCAGAGAGAAAGGGTTGTCCAGTTATTTCAGCTGGAGCTACTCTAGGCTCACAGATGCCACTACAGAGTTACGTTATGATGACAAACACCAGATGCAATTCCCTCATCCCTCTGTCATGACTCTCCTTTTCTATATTTAAATGTACATATTCTGTGGGGATGAAGACTTGGCTTTGGAAAATGTGCAAAATTCTGCTACCCCACAGGGTTTTAATCTTGTGTTCAGATGCACCGTGACAAAATAAACACTGTGTCTGCGAGAGGGAGTGAAGAGGATGACATCAGGATTACAAGCAGTGTCAAAGGAGACAGACTTGCCTTTCACAGGCGATATTTGCATGTATAACACAGGCTCCAAAGACTTCTATCGCCTCCCTCCTTTGCCAGCGTTGTGTGTTATGCATTAAACATACAGCTCCACTTAAACCAGGGGCCAGGCTCCCCGCGTGGGGCAAGCGTTTGCTGCGGTCGCCCCTCTTCTCTGCGGATGGGGAAGTTTGGCAGAGACAGTGAGTGGGAAGGGCGGATGGAATTCGATTAGTCAGCGATGGCATCGGAGCGAGTAATCCGATCCATCCCACAAATGTCACACCCTGTGCTCACTGGAGAGGGAAGCAGAGGCAGGAGCAGCCGATCTAACAGACCTAGGGCCGACACCATCACCCATTCTGGGCTTTATCCAAAGACAACAAAACAGACGTTTAATCAAGAATCAGAGATTTTAGAGGCCAAATATCAGGCTGAGGCTGCTTTTTCATGGGTAAAATAGACTATATTCTGTAATACCTTTAATTGGATGAAAACATGAAATTGCATGTTATATGCTTGTGCTCACATCCAGAGGGATGTGATTTAGAATCATATAATCAAATGCATGGTGTGTTGGTGAAAGATGGCATGACATGCCTACTCTCCATTCACACAGCAGCAGCGGCAGTGCAAACGGACCTTCACCCTCCACCCTGGTAGAGATCAACCCACACTGATAAGCTTGCTAAAAATTCATGACCTCATCTTTCCTGTGATCTCTGCTGATGCAGATATAGAGCAATGTCCTCTGGTTTTATTTTATTTTATTTTATTTT
>VZUA01092370.1:0-12311 GCA_013401035.1 Horornis vulcanius
AGATGGTCTTGCTGAATCATGCTGAGAGTTTAGACCATTATTCTTCATGTGTTTCTTTCTCTTGCAGGGTGGGAATAATGCAGGTCATACCGTGGTTGTTGATGGGAAAGAATATGATTTTCACCTATTTCCTAGTGGCATCATTAATCCAAAGGCAATTTCTTTTATTGGTAAGACATTTTGGAACTTTTTATAAAAAATGACATCATGTAGTGGATAGCTGCAACTGTACTTTATAGTAACAAAGAAAAAAAAAACCCCATGACCCTCAGTCAGATTTGCTTTAGCTCCAGCTGTTTGACTCTTATTTCATTGCTGCTTTAACATGAAGAGTTACTCTACTGTCAGTGTCAGTTTAGTTTCCACTGTTAGAAGACTGAAAGCAAGAACATCTTATCATGTTCCTTCTTATACTTTATGATAAAGTTTGGACCCCACCCTCTACTTGCACTCTCTTTTTATACTTTCAGAAATATATGTGCTATTCTTTGAGCACACGAATGCCATGACTTAGCTAAATAAATAATAAAAATTATCTCTCACATCTCTTTACTGACTTCCCAGAAATAGGCCCCAAAATGCAGGGCTCTACTTAGGAAGTCATTATCCAGTCCCCTTTTTAAGTTCACATCACCAGCTGTTTAGGATGATGTACTTTGCTATAAAGGTACTTTGTGCAGATGGCATCATAAAAAGATTTGCAGCATTTGCTGGACATTAAACTCATATTTAAATGGTAGGCAAATTAAAGCCTCTTGTCCAAAGTTTTGATTCTTTTTGAGACAAATTATGTACAGACTGTTCAAGAAATGAGTGTAAGTTCTAGTAAGTCATGGATTTTCAGTTCTGTTCCATTTAATAATTTCCAAATGGATTACTGGACTCTATTAAACATTTTTTTTTCTCTCAGCTAAATATGGTGTGTTGTCTTGCTTTCCTATTTGCTCCCTTGTCAATTAGTAACGGCTATAACTTGAGTTATGCTAAATTTAGGCTGAGACAGGCTCTTGCATATATTTCTGACATTCCCAAGAAGGAGGCAGCAGCTGTTTCCAGCCCACTGCATCACTAATCCTCCATGTCTCGCCAGTACTGCTCTTTATCACTTGTGGGTTCTATTTTGTAGCTCCAAAGCAGGGGGAAGGCATGCTAATATATCACAACACTAGTTTGAGCTGAGTTTAAAACAAAAACCTGAATATTAAAGAAGATTTAAATATTTTCACACAGGCTGGTCAGTGTGGAAAGGCCAGGGACTTCTTTGAGCTTTTCCCTGTGAACAATTGAGGCTGAAGTTGCAGGGCAAAGTCCACCATGAACAAAGACAAGAATCCGCTTACCTCAGCTGGCTGTGCAGCAGCCTGGCATTCATGCCTGAAACAAGCCAGCTCTGGTTTTCCTGAGTTTAGCAGCCCAGTAGCTGCTTACCCCAAATCAGGATTTATCCAAAAAGTTTTCAAGATCACTTCATGTAAATCTAGTTTTACTTTTTAAATAAAATTTTAGATGACAAGTGTTTACAGGCCTTACATCCTAAAAATAAGTGTTTTATTCCTTGCTTTAAAATAAATCATTTATGTTCCCAAAGGTAATGGAGTGGTTATACATTTACCAGGCCTGTTTGAAGAAGCTGAAAAGAATGAAAAGAAAGGTTTGTATCAAGTAATTTTTAACCTACCTTTATATTGATAGCCAGACTGAGGGTTTTTGTAAGCTGTTGTTTCTGACTGTAAGTATTCAGTGCAGTAATAACATTCTGGATTTTAAATGAGGAAACAGTATTTAAAATGTTGACATATGTGGTAGTCTTTAGAGGTATTTTCAAAAGCAGTCTTTTCATGGGTTTCATGGAGTTTTATGGCATTTGATGCCACATTCGATGGAAAATAAATCCCAAAGTTTGTGCTAAGCTTCTCTTTGCCTCAAATAGGGATGATTTAACCCAAAATTTCTGTGCCCAAATGTAAACTCAGTTGGTTCTGCTTTGAGCAAGGCTTTAGACCCTATGACCTTCCAAGATCCTCTGCTTCTTAGATTGTTCTATGTTTCTATATAGAAATTCTCTATTTTTGGGGGCACAAATGGAGATTAAGTGATGTATTGTGTAACAAGATAAACAAGAATATATATTTAAAGAATTTTGTGTAAGCCACAGCATTCTGGCATTTAAGAACAAGTGTCTTTGTCCATACCAAAATGAGAAAGCTGATAAGTCAAAAATGAGAAAAGTTTCTCAACACAAACATTGCTGATATTTGATATTGTCTTGTGGTTTATCCATTTTGTCTACAGTTATCTTAACAAGAAGCCATGTAAACTAGCAAAAAGACAGAAAAAGTAAAAGCCAATGTTAAAGCTTGACCAATTAGCACAGCTGAAATCCTACCTTTCTTCATCTTCTGACAGGTTTGAAAGATTGGGAGAAAAGGCTGATTATATCAGATAGAGCACATATAGGTAAGTGAAGATTGAAGGGGAAAAAAACCTCACACATGATTGCTTAGCTAATGATGTTAAATTAAATTATTATTCCACAGAGCAGCAATGTATTTGGTCTAACACAGCTTCTTATGTTGTGTAATCTGAAGCATGATAATGGAATCTGTATCCACTGAAGAGTGATGTTTTACATGTTTTCACAATGTTTAAGGAATACTCGCTCTGTTTTCACTTGAGGAGGTCTGTGCACTGTCAGTGACAGCAGAGGCACTTTGTCTTGAAATTATGGATGTCTGTGACTTAAAGAATATTTTTCTCCTTTGTTCTCTCACTATATCCATTTGATTTTCCACTGCAGTGTTTGACTTTCACCAGGCAGTAGATGGGCTCCAGGAAGTGCAACGTCAAGCACAAGAAGGCAAAAAGTAAATATTTTCAACACCCTCATTTCATTAATAGTTCTGCAAATTTGGAAAATTGGTGTAACTTTGGAAAACAGAAATGCCGTGTGTCTCTAAAGAGCCTTGTTGATGTTACCAATTCTCTGCTTCTGTTCTGTTCCTGCTTATGTTAGTGAACAAACTGTCAGCCAGACTCAGGGCCTCATGCTTTACTGAATACCACAAATGTTAACAATACTTATGCAAAGCCTGAAAGGTGCCATATATTTATTATAATAGAACTTTAATATCTTTTTATGTCTCAGACATCCCATACGTCCAGTATATGATATAGTGAAGAGCTTTGACAAAATTACTTGGCATAAAGTGTATTTTTGCATGTATTTATGCATACTGGGGGGGTTGTGTTTCTTTTTTATTTAGTATTGGCACAACAAAAAAGGGCATTGGACCAACATATTCTTCCAAAGCTGCACGAACAGGCCTTCGGATTTGTGACCTCCTCTCTGATTTTGATGAATTTTCTTCAAGGTACAACTATTTTCATTTCTAAATATTATGTGAAAGAGTGATACATTTTGCCTGACACATTTGTTTTTAAGGAGATGTTTTTTAAATATGTGTCTGAATTTTGTATATAAATTGTCTAGAAGGAGAAGAAAACCGGAAAGAATGTGTGTGTGTGTGTATTTCTTGTACTTCACAGAGTTTCTCATCATTTAAAAGATATTTTTGAACATTGGGAAATGCACTGGTTGAGGTGTCAGAGTCCTGGGTATTTTCTCCCTATAGCTTTCAGTATATACTCTGCATAATATAAACTGAGTTCTTGCCACAGGTTCTGTGATTCTGTGACTATCTCCCTCATAGATAAAATTTCAATATTTTACAGATTTAAAAACCTGGCACAACAGTACAAGTCAATGTTTCCCACATTGGAAATTGATACAGAAGGACAATTGAAAAAGCTAAAGGTAAGGATTTATCACTTGAAGTATTTATTTTAATTTTAAAAGGTAAAAATGAAGTGTACCAGACATACCACTTATTGAGCTAATTTAGATGGAAAATGCATGTGTTCATTATTATAAAAGCTTATTATAAAAGCTGATAAACAGCAACTATACTTTGTACTAGAATGTTCTCTCTTACTGTCAGCATTAATGTAAGCTCTGTGGAGGATTTAATTATCCTATAATATTTTACTGATTTGAATGTTGTTTAAAATGACTGTTGTATCAAAGTAGTCAAGAGAATGAAGGGTGATGATGTCATTTAGTGCCCAGTGTGTCAGTGGGATTTCCTTACTTACTGAAGAATTGTTTGTGGAAGCATGTTTCAAGATCCTGGTATTACAAGAAAACTGTCTTTTTACAAATAAATCCAGAAGAGCCACTGGTAAAACAGTTTTCATGAATATGTAAGAAAAGAAGATGTTAAAAATATGGCTTACCTTTCCCAAGTTTTTTCTTATACTTTTTCAGAGCTGACACCCTGAGGATATTTTTTAATATTCAAAAGGAATGGTATGTTTTTCTTTTGGTGCTTGGGCTAGTTCCAAGTCCCAGTCTCAGTGTGGTCAGCCTACAGACACACTCTCTAAAGACTACAGCAACAAAATTCAGTAGGTATATCACATCTTTGTGAACAGAAATAAGAAATTATGGAATTCTAATGCCTTAATAAGTCATGTTTTCTTAAATGAGTTTTCTTTTACTCCTTTCAATAGATTGAAAGGAGTATAAGTGAATGGTTGTATTTTTCAGGAAAACACAGTTATTGAGTCTGGAAGCTTAGACTTATCTGTATATTTTGTCTTTCAAAAGTGAACACAGTGTTCCCTGCTTCCAGCTATTGTCTGGGGAAGCTGACATTTGTATTCATTTTACAGGGATATGCTGAAAAAATAAGGCCCATGGTTCGAGATGGTGTGTATTTTATGTATGAAGCTCTTCATGGCTCCCCAAAGAAGATCCTTGTTGAAGGAGCCAATGCAGCATTACTTGATATTGACTTCGGTTAGTTATATTCTAAACTCAGCTTAACTCCTAAGAGATCAGTTTTATTTTGATTAGTTTTATTTTGATTTGTGTTTATATTGACTTTGCAAACAGCAGGAAAATAGAGAAACAAAATAGTCTTTCCTTAATAGGAACAGATCTCCCAGAAGTAAAGCTCGTTAAGACATAGATTGTATCATTAACAGGTTTAAGTGCTTAGGGTTTGAATATTGATTTTTACGGAAGTTTATTCCAGTGCAGCTGAAATTTCACTGCAGATATTCTTGTCTTGATTCCTTTTAAATGTGTTTGCACATTTCCAAACAATCCAGGTACTCATGGCAGTGTTGCTTAGGTAATTCCTCTGCCAAGGGAGGAGGATTAAACTGGTGCAGCAACCTCTAAGTCTTGCCACTACACTTGGTCTCTGCTATGCTTTCTTACCAAAAGTCTAATTAAATCTATGAAGAAAAAAATTAAGGACCGAGGAGATTCTTCAGTCCAGAGTCGCAGTGTAGAGATCACGAGTAACCTCTTAAGATTTAGACAATTTGTGACAGACACTCAGAGCCACTTGTGCAGAGCATTGGGAATGCCAGGCTGTGACCTTTAGACCAGGTTCTTAATGAACGTAATGGAAATAATTTCTGGGATACACAGAACATTGAAAAAAAAAGCTTTACACAGCAGAAGCATCATATAATATCTCCTGTGCCTAATGGAGGTAGTATTGAGATGCTTTTGAATTTCTCCCTTGTGTGCAATCCTCAGTGAAAGTTGTAAAGGATGAATGACACATAATAAAAAGAATTTGCCTCCCTCTTTGGCTGCTGTTCCAGTTTAGCTTTAAAGCCAGACTTAGAAACGAAAACCTGCTTTGAACTGATAAAGAAAAATCTTTGTTTCTTAGCATTGCTGACAGCGGGCTGTGCTGCTGTGTTTCTCTGACAGGCACGTATCCCTTTGTGACCTCCTCGAACTGCACCGTGGGCGGGGTGTGCACCGGGCTGGGCGTTCCTCCGCAGCACGTCGGGGATGTGTACGGCGTGGTGAAAGCTTACACCACCCGCGTGGGCATCGGCGCCTTCCCCACCGAGCAGATCAATGTAGGTTCAGGGTTACAAAACGTGTTATACACAGCTGGCAACAAGTATCAGTCAGCAAAATGGGGTAAGGGTTATTCCACTGGGAAATAAGCACGGTAATAATGATGCTGAGCAATCATACCCATGAAGAGAGGAGAATTACATTATGAACTTAAGGTATTTGTCATGAGAGGAGAGAAACGTGAGTGTGATGATGTTACATTGCAGTGACCACACTTCTGTTGTAATGATCTGTGTGAAAACAGATGTCATCGTCTTATGTAACCATTAGGGGTATTTCAGTGGTGAGAGTTTGTTGCAGAGAGTGCATCCCAGAAGAGCTTAAATTACAAGAACAACTTCTGTGCTTAACAGCCTGTGTTCTGTGTGATTTATAGAATGAATGTGCTGTGTGTGTCAGCCAGTCATGCAGAAATAGGTCGATAAAAAGAAGGGGAGATATTTTGGTTATTTTAAACTCTCTGCTGTATTTTCATTATCAAGAAACTAGAAAACACAGGATATTGATTATGAGCTATGCACACAGCAATCTCTAGGGCAGTGTCTGAATCTAATTTAAAGATTTAGTGACTAAAATCCTTTCTCTAATGGCTCAGATGAGTTGATGGTATCCTTTGGGTTTATGAATCATGAACATAAAGTTTCTTCCTTCTTTATTTTTACCACAGTATAGACACTGTCAATGTGAATGGAACAGCTGGCAGTCTCACAGAGTGGTAGAAGCAAGGAACCCTAGGTTCTGACCTAGACATTATAAAAGCATTGATTGGTCTTGTACAATCAATTACAGTCTTGTCCCCAAAACCAAAAGATGTCAAAAGACCAGATGAAGAAAGTAAATGCAAACAAAATTTTATAAAAGACTGAATTTACAAGGAAATCTTCCTGTTAGATGAAGAAGGAAGAAAAGTCTCTCCTTGGAACACAAAGGTCACATTAAATACGTGATTTGAAATGTTAATGATTGCAATACAAAAATCCTGTGCATGAGGGGGTTTGTTATCTACCTTAGTCCTCTCCAAGTAATTTTTTTTTTCCTGAAATACAGCTTTCAAATTGGAACAACGGTATTTTTCTTGCTATTTGTCTATTTTTGTTTGTATTTGCTATCAGTGAAACACCATCAGCATTCTCTGTCTTACTCTAGGAAATTGGAGATCTTTTGCAGTCCCGTGGCCACGAATGGGGGGTAACTACAGGCAGAAAGAGACGCTGTGGCTGGTTAGATCTTGTCATTTTGAAATATGCTCATATGATCAACGGATTCACTGCGTAAGCATCAAAGATTTTGCGCTACATTTGGAAGGGATAATTTTGTGCTTCGCAGAATAAATATGTAGGTAACATTAATATAAGTCCAGTAAAGTGTCACATTTTTAAGCAATACAGTAATGCATAGTGGGCAACTGAGAATTGTCTTAATGCTAATAATAATCTAATTTCTTTGACTTTTTTTCAGATTAAGTGATTTTATAACATGCTAGCTGTGATTTTTTTTGAGTACATGTTTTCACTTTGCTTTCATCAGATGGCCGGCGTAGATTGGATCAATATATTGGTCTTCTAACAGTTTACTCTAGTGTTTTTGATCCAGTGCTTTCACACTGACTTGTGCCATGGCCTAAAACCTGGTGGGTTTGAGGTTGGGTTGACTCTAATAGATCTACTTGTAGGACCAATTCTGCATCATTTGGAACCACTGCCTTGATAAGTGAAATTAATGGACTGATACAAGGGTACAGCAACTGGCACAGCTTTCATTCCAGTTTCAACAGGTTCATTTATTCACAAAGATGTAGTCAAATATTGTGTTATAAATTTTGCTTTTAATGGGTTAAGTTTTATTTTCTTTGGGACCGAGTGGCTTCCTTGGTTGATGCATTCAAGCAAAATTGTCCATATCAGCAAACACAAGACCCTGAGCATTTTAATATATTACAATTTAATATTGTTTATGCTACTAATTTTACAAAGGAACAATGGTCTTGTTCAATAATTTATCAAAAGGGGGTTTTAGCTTTGTGGTATTTTAATTGTATTTGTATTTTGCTTTAACTTATGCAGGTCTAGTTTATGTGGAAAATTTTAAGAAGGCATTAGGTTTTCTTCCATTTCATCTCTGTACAATTAGTGCACTCCTATCAACTATTATATCAAATTATATCCTCTCTGATAACTGTGATAGCTAAAAACATGGGGAGATTAAAAAGTTGAAGAACTGGCTGTATGGTGCTTCTTTCTCAAAAAGTCTCTTCACTTAATCCTTTTATTCATCACATACTTACTGGGCACATATAGCCTGGACTATTATGCACATACCTTTCCAAATCCGTAGCTGCTCAGATTTTTGCCAGGCAACCTCTAGAATATTGTTCTGGAGAATTTACAAGTTTTAAAATGCAGTTTTATTCAGATCAGTGAATTCTACAGTGTCTTCTTGAGATTCCCTTTTTGTCTCCTGATGTGTTCATTCACAAAATTAATAAGGTTCATTAAACTGACAGCACAGCCCAGGCACTGAAAGTCAGGATGGGATCCTTCCTAATGAACTGCACATGTGGTTTTAGTAACCAGACTAAGCATGTTCTGTTATAAAAGTGTAGTCAGTCAATAAGTCTGTCAGACAGCTGTTGTGAATTGGTAGGAGTAACATAAATGATCACTGTCAGTGATGTCAATTGTCAAACCCATCCAAACCAGGCCCAGCAGGTGCCCCTTTCCACAGTCAGAGTCCATTTTCATGCACTGAGCTGAACATTGTGTACCTGTGTGTGCAGCCAAGCATTTGGAAATCTCTCGTAGTATCTCAGCTGAGTATTCATCCCAGGGGTGTGAAATCTGTTAACAATGCTCATAGTTCAATACATTTGTGTATTTCTGCTGGCCGGGCTGCTTGAGCTGCATCTGTGAAACAGAAAAAGAAAATATGGAAAGTATTAAAAAGGAGATTGATCATGTGTGTAACTAACTGATGTTTTTTGTGCAGTTTGGCATTAACAAAACTGGATATTCTTGATGTCCTTGATGAAATCAAAATTGGTGTTGCCTACAAATTGGGTGGAAAAAGAATTCCATATTTTCCTGGTAAGTTGTTAAACCTCTATGTTAATTTTTATCTTTCCTGCCTGTTAAGTCAGTTTTGCTTTTTAAAATCAGACTTGATTTCTTTTTCACTAGACATTCTGTGGCAATTTATGGATCTTCAGTATCTGTATAAAGATGGCTGTAGCATTACATTGGCATTTTCCATTTACCTTGCATCTGTGTACAGTGGAAAGAACTTCAGAACAAAAAAAAATCTTGTGTTAAGGCCTCTGTGTGTTGTCCATTAGATTTTTTTATTGACAAAATCAGGGATCTGAAAGTCAGCAAGACTCGAGTCAGTGACTGTGTATCATTGGCAATAGCATTTAATGAAGCAAAATTGAAATAAAAGCTGTACAAAAATGAGATGGAAATAAGCAGAATAAAGTTGCTTCTGGATAGCTTTATTAATTTTTATTAAGAGCAACAACAGTGTGGTTAATAAAAATATATATTGCCCCCTTGAAAATGATTTGTGTTAACACTTCTTAGATGCAGTAATAATTTTTTTACATTAATGATGTTTTCAAGATATGTGTAGCAGTGTCT
This sequence comes from Horornis vulcanius, assembly GCA_013401035.1. NCBI lineage: Eukaryota > Metazoa > Chordata > Aves > Passeriformes > Scotocercidae > Horornis > Horornis vulcanius. Next base: position 9,580 of record VZUA01092370.1, read on the forward strand.
GCCAAGAATAGGGGTCTGTTCTGTTGAGGTATGGGAGATTACAGAGGCATAGAGTGGACTGGCAGCAGCCAGCTGTCCTCCCACTCTTGGTGGTTCCTGGCTGTGGACACAATGAGAATTCCAGTGGGGAAAAGCTTGTAGACATTGGAGTTTTTCACAAGACTGATTTAGCCTTGTTTTGTAAAGATGAAACTCTCTGAGACAGTAATACCTTGTCTACTGTTTTATTCTGTGCAAATCTGAACCAAAAAGCGGAAGTACTGTAAACCTCAAAAAATCTTATTTCCTAAAAAAAAAACCCCAAAACTGTAGTGTTGTTGACTCCATGTTGACAGTATTGAGTACATTCTAGTTTTTGGAAGAGGAAGCTGCATTCCTGGATCCTCTTGAATTATCTTCCTAAGTGTCAGAATTTAACCTCAGTTCGGAATAAAGGAGTGAATGCTTGAATAAACCAGTAAAAATACTATTTCCTTATATATCAGATTTAATTGTTGTCAAAAGATAACAAGAGCCATAGGTCTGTTCTCTTAAAGCAGAGCTAGTAAAATCAACTGTGACAAAAATTGTTCTTCCACAGCTAACCAGGAGATACTACAGAAGGTGGAAGTAGAGTATGAAACAATGCCTGGGTGGAAAGCTGACACGACTGGAGCACGAAAATGGGAGGACCTCCCACCCAAGGCCCAGAATTACATCCGCTGTGTGGAAAACCATGTTGGCGTGCCAGGTAAATTTCTCTGTAGATGTCCATATGAGGGTGCCACAACAGACAGACACAGCTCTGTGAAAGGGCTCAATTTGTTAGTTGGAAGTCACTTTATTTGGGCAGGAGGGAATGAAAGTACCGGTGGTTGGGATGACGGGGGTAAATGCTGCCAAGAAGCAGCAAAGGGTGGTGTTCAGCAGGCAGGTCTGCAGTGCTGTAGAGAGCTCCAAGCTGCTGCTGGCAAGGATTTAACCAGAGGAAAGATAAACGTGCTGTTCTTGGCAAATGGCCACCTTCTGTCAGTGAAAACTTTGGGGTCTGTGCACCATGCTTCAATGTGTAGTTAGGCTGATGTCCTCATCTCCCCCTTTGTCTCTGCATCCTGCACTGCATTCCTGTTTGAACTTTGATGTCTTTGTTTGGGGTTTTTTTTTCCATTCTTACTCATATAAGGAATTGTGTTGCATAACAGGTACAAGATTGCTTAGTCCAGTTCTTCCACTCTGGAAAAACTAGAATCTTAACATCATCGATTTGCAAAGGTCAAGCCACGCAGTTTTCTTCAAATATAACTGCTAGGGCTCTGGATGTTCCAGGAGCTAGGTGTGGCATGAATGGTGGAGTTTGCAAGGGAATTTCCACAGTAACAAGCTTAGAAAGCTGGCATGTGTACTTTTGTTTTCCATAAAGCACCTCAAAGGTCACATCAGTGGAGTACAGGCTGGTTACAACCGTGACAATTCCTGTATCGGTCACGGATCAGGAAACATCTGATAGAAGAGACTGAAACTCAGAGAATGGCCTGTGTGTGCTCAAGGTCGTGTCCTGCGTTCATGTGTTGTGGGAAAGCACAGAGCTGCAGGCAGCTGCCCAGAAAATGTGCACTGCTGCCACGTCTGCGCCTTCTGATACACAGTGAACAAGGCACAGCAAAGATCCAAAGGAGAATCCCAGCACTGCANGGATCTGTAAACACACCTCCCCTTGCCTTTATTCCTCTGGTTTGCTGTGTAAAGTCAGGATACCTTGCTAGGTTTGATGGCTAAAGGAGAGCTACCCACAGTCAATTCTATAGCAACCATGGGCAATGAAACTGCACTGGAACAGCTACAGTGTAGAATTTGGGGTGGCTGCTCACCTTGGATGGTGTTTATAGTTAGAGTCTTACATATAAAACTGTTACAGTATGTGGGCATCACTATCTCTTGTTTCACATCATGCAGACTTCAGAGTCTGGCACAGCTCTGGCTTCCTCTCTGCAGGGATGTAGCTCAACACCCTGTCACTCAAAACAATGGCACTTAAACCTGCAACAAACATTCCTGACCTTCTCTTAGGCTTTCCATCTGCAGTGTTTTGTGTTTATAGTATAATTATTTCATGCTTTCAAAGTTCAGTATACTGCACTTTTAGTCCAGTAGTGCAGCTGGAGTAGAGGGATTTTTGACAATGAGACTTCCTTCCTAAAACTGGTCAGTCTGTTGTGAAGCCTGATGAAAGGTGAAAATTATTCCAGTTCATTGATTATAGTATTTACTCTCAGTAATTGTTCTAACAGATGTGTTTTTCTCCCTAGTTAAATGGGTTGGAGTTGGGAAATCAAGAGAGTCGATGATCCAGCTGTTTTAAACAAATGAAGAATTTCAGTGATGAGAAGCACAACTTGGCGTTCATCGGTTCCTTACTGCTTCCTCTCTAAACGGAAATGCTATTTAAAACAAACAAATTCTTCTAGGAATTAAATAGAAACACAACATATATTCTGTATTGTAACCTTTTATTTAAGTTCTCAGTAAATTCAGTGTAAAATCTCCTTGTTGTCCGTCATCAAAAAAGTCAAAAAAAGTATTTCTAACAAAATAGGGAAATAATTTTTTTTCAATTGATCCATGTTATTTGAAAGTATTTTACACCTTTGTAGTATTTCTCCTTGATGAAACCAGTATTACGCCTTTTCCAGTAATTATTGGGTAAATTTAGAATTGTGAAGCTTGGATTTTTTTCTTCAAATGTTAAAATATCT
>VZUA01092374.1:0-11158 GCA_013401035.1 Horornis vulcanius
CAGGGGGTGGAACGAGATGAGCTTTAACCCAGCTCTTCCAAACCAAACCATTCTAGGACTCTGATTCTACTCTGTGCTCTAGATACTCTTCTGTCTTGGCAAAGTCTTGCTCAAGCTACAGAAACTCTGTAGTTTGGGATTTAACAGTATTAACTGTTAACACAGTATTTCCCAAAGCAGCTTTCAAAGGTTTGCTCAAGTCTCTCCTCCTATCCCCAGGAAAGCCCTTTCCTTTTAGGCTTTTAATTAATGGAAGATTGAAAACATAGGATTTTTTATTTCTCACCAGTCAGTGTAAGTGAGTGCTGTTATAAAAGCAGATCTTTCTAAAATGTATTTCTGAATAATTTGTCATTCCCTGCCTTCTGGATATGCCTACTCTGGCTTTGAAAGGCCAAAAGTTTAAAATGGAGGTAGAAGTGACACCAAAAGCAAATATGATGTTGTTCTAAATGTGGACACAAAGTCTTTCCTGAGCAAAAATGTTTAAAAAAATGTGTTTAGAATGTGAGTTCTTCTGTCTTTGCTATAGTTTTGTGTGTTGTCCACTCTAGTTTAGGTTAAAAATTATTGTAATAAGTTAGTCGAGACTCCGTTATCTTCATGCAGGAAAAGCTAATTCTTTATTTTTGCAACTCATTTTATACAGTTTTTACTGACCTCCTGTGCAACTTTAATTGGTTAATAGCTTTCTTGCCAGTTACTCTATTGGTTAATAAAAGTTATTCTAGTTGTCCATCAAATCTCTCTATTCTAGGATTGTTTACATATTTTCTTTATTTATTCTCATGGGACAAATCCTTTGTTATTGCAGGTGCATTTGTTTTCCAACCCAGGAATAGGTTGTTGTGCTAACGAGTTTTCATACCAAGATTGTTTTCACATGGGAAATTGCAAATTACTCAGAAGTTACAGGCTAACTTTGGCAATTTAGCAGAGCAGGCCTGATTTTATGAGGCCTTTCTAATTCTTTTACCTGTCACAACAAAAAAATTGTATTGAAGACACAGCTGTGTTTAAATCATAACAATGTGATTGATTTTTCTTAAAAACATAAAGATTATCTACTTGCCTTTCTCATCGTTTAGTCCAGCAGCTCAGGATTATTTATTTTTCTGGTGGGCACTCCCTTGTGCAGTGCAGTGAGTTTCCCTTCTGTGAAGGACCAGCAGTTCCTGTGGCAGGCTCTGCTCTGGCTTTGCACACCACTTGTACCAAGTGTACACAGCAGCTGAGACCTTAAAGATCCTTGGAAGGCTTGGAGTTACCTTTCTTTTCCCATTTATCTTCTGTGTAGTGGATTCCATCCTTCCTTCCATCTTCCTTCCTGTCATAAGCCTGTTCAGTAATACTCCAGTATGACAGCAGGATGCATTCCACCTTGGGAGTGCTGAATTACTGCTGCTTTAGGTGAAGTTGGCAAAAATGCTCTTTCTGCTACTCACTGACCATGTGCTAGGGGGAGGAAAGGTAATGGATTAGTCACTGGAAGTGAATATGGGGTTTGATGGTCAAATCCCTTTGTTATGATATGTTCTTATAATATTATGAAAATATTTCTGGTGGGGCTTTTCTGGCTGACAGTAAATAGTTTTCTTGAAAATTTAAGTGATTTATTTAATCATGTAATAAAATTTAATATTTCTTTCAGCTCCTTTGAAATAATGGTTAGGGGACAGGTTTTCATAGAACTATGGTAGCTCTCCATTTGGAAGGGACCCATAAGGATGATTGACCCCAACTCCTTGTTTCTTACAGGGCTACCTAAAGCTAAACCATGTGAGTAAGAGCAAATGCTCCTTGGTGCCATGACCACTTCCCTGGGAGCTTCTTTAGTTTTAAAGCTACAAAACCCAGAATTATTTAGGCAGCGTAATGCCAGCCCCTGCAGCAACTTACCTTTATTGAGAGGAAGATTCTTACTTGAAAGCAGTATTAAGAGGAAGGTGAAACTATGAAAAATCCAGCACGTGTTTAGATGAAGCTTAAAATACTGTGGAAGCCTTCTGGCTTGAAATGCTCAAGTTGATCACCTTTTTAGTGAACTGTTCTCTAATGGTTGTTGCTGTGGTTCCTTCCCTGCCCAGCTGTGTCAAAGTTCCCATTCTACATGCCCAGAATACCAGTTATTCCTTACCCCTGCATCATTTCTAAACTCCTCTGAAATGCCTTTCTAAGGTGCCTTGGTCTGATAAAAACTGGGTATGCTGGTGCTGCTTCTGTTTCCCTGCTTAGCTGATGCTGATGAGAGTTACATCTGTGACTGGTCATGGCCTGTTTATATTTTAATTTAAATTATTTGATCTCTTGGAGCATGAAATTGCCTAGTATTGATTTCTCTGAATTCTTTACAAAGCTCTTAAGGTTGAGAACAATCTTAGGAGTTCAGTTGGTTCACTTGGTTTTAATTTTGCTTTTCAGCTTTGGAAACCCTGCCCTGGATGAAAGAAGCATCTTGGCTCCTCTCTATCAGTGCTGCATGTAAGTGAGACACAGGGGTGCTATTCACTTTTTTATGTAATTGCTGTCCTCAGGTTTGCAGTATCATTAACTTGGGAGCCTTCTGGCAACCTGAAAAGGTTTGCTGGGGTCCACAGTGCTGAGCTTTTTTGAGATATTGTCTGTTTGATGGACTGTCACTGCCCAAGGAGCTGAGGAATCCATTTTCATGAAGGAGGGTTAGCTGCAGAAAGTGGTCTCTCCTCCAGGTCACTGGGTCAGACCTATCCATAGTCATTGTGACAGGTTCTTTGCACCTGCAGCTGTCCCCATCCAGCTCCTGACAGATGGAAGTTCACATCCCAGCTTGAGTTCTCCCTTACAGAAGCAAAGGATCCAACGTGTCTGGCAATTTAATCATTTCAAACATGGTTTCTAAAGAAAACTGCAGCCCTGCTCAGGGGGCTCCTCTCAAGTAAAATCTGTAGTTTCTTTGCAGAGTTTTGTTTCTGCTTTGGCCTTGTGAGCTGTGGTTTTATTTTCAGAGACTGTGACTTTTTGGTTTCTGTTCTGTGTCCATTCTCTTACCAGGCCATTGCTACTTCTCCTGAGGAAATAAATGCTCCAAGGGCTGGAGTACCTCTGCTCTGGAACAGCCTGAGAGAGCTGGGGTGTTCAACATGGAGAAGAGAAGGCCCTGGGGAGACCTCAGAGCCCCTTCCAGTGCCTAAAGGGGCTCCAGGAGAGCTGGAGAGGGACTTGGGACAAGGGCCTGCAGTGACAGGACCAAGGGGAATGGCTTCTCACTGATGAAGGGCACAGTTAGATGGGATATTGGGAAGAAAGGCTGCCCAGAGAAGCTGTGGCTGTCCCATCCCTGGAAATGTCCAAGGCCAGGTTGGACAGGGCTTGGAACAGCCAGGTCTAATGGGGGGTGTCCCTGCCCATGGCAGGGGGGATAGAATGAAATGTTCTTTAAGGTCCTTTCCAGTCCAAGCTATTCTGGGATTCTATGAAAATTTCCAGGAAGAAAAATACTGAGATATCAATTTCCTGACTCTCATAATTCAACATACACTCCCTCAGGCCTTCCAAATGGAGTTTGTCTGTGAAGCTTGTCCTTGAAAGGTTCTGTCTTCCAGATTCTCTGGGACCTTTGAAACCTGGACCTTTGCAGAAAGCCTGAGCTCTCATCCTGCTTGCATTAAGCTCAGCTCTCTGCATGCTGCAGTACACCTGGCCTATGTCCTGCAAGTTCCTTTTAAAAGTCATATGGAGAACAGTTAAAGAATTTTCAAATTCTTTAGTTTTCCTACATTAATTTTAAATGTATGTTTAATTTCTTGCTTTATTGAGATTCTTTTGGAGTCTTTGTCACCTTGATTCCCCCAAATGCAACCAGAGGAGACGTTTATCTCTGTAAGAGACTTTGCAATTTCCTGCTTTTCAGATATTCCTTCTTTCTGGTTCTGGGCAAATGCTAAAAGAACTAATTTGCACAATCAAGTGTAGGTTTGTTACAACACTTGCTTATTTTGCTGGCTTTATTCGAGGCCATCAAACCCAAGAGTTTAGACCAGGTGTGCTAAAGATTTGGCCTTGAAAGGTTTGGAGGAGGATCCCAAGAGACTTCACAGAACATGAGAGTTGAGATGGGCTGACAGGAACAAGCTCAGTGGCCAGTGAAGAGGAAAGGTCACTGCTGTGGTCTCTTTCTTGGAAGTTTGGTCAACTGCCTGTTGTCCTTTGTGATTCATTATTGGTCAGTGATGCTCTTCCTGTGGTGACCTGACTTTTGTTGGAATTTGTTGATTTTCCTTCCTTTTCTTTCCTCTCCAAACTGTGTCTGGGAGGCCTCAGGCCTGAAGACCTTCTGTGCTCTCAGCCAGAAGTGTTCCTGTGTAACATCAGAGTTATGTCACACCGGATTGATTCTTCATCGGCTTCAGTTGTCAAGTTTCATTAGATCCTGTGATGCAGTTCCACCTGGACCCTGCCATCCCAAACCCACTGCTGCAACGAGTCTCCATTCTTGATGTTCCAGGCTCCCTCAGGAGGCTGGCTCTGGTATTCCCAGTGGGTGCAGCAGGACCGTGGTGTGGTGACGTGTGTTTGTTTCTTTTGCAGCATCCGGGTTTCTACCTGGAACAGGCTGAATTACCTGAAGAATGGAGTGCTGAAGTCTGCCTTAAAAACTGCCATGTCCCACGACCCCATCTCACCCGTGCTCTCCGACCCTCACCTGGACGCCCTGGACCAGCGGCTGCTCAGCATCCTGGCCACAGTGAAGCAGTGCACAGACCAGTTTGGGCCAGATGTTGTGCTGGTGGAAGACAGGATGACTCTGTCTCACTTGTAATCGTAGCGGAACACGAGATGAAACTCCTTTTTTTTACAAAACGAACAAACAAAAACAGCGATAGAAAAACAGCACAATCAGTTCAGAAGGGCTGTGGCCAAGATGGACTGACATGAACAGGAAAGCTCCCGAGCCAGAGGAAGGGAGGTGACACTGGCTTTTTCTTTGGGCTGGCAGCAGTGAGAGGTGGGAAGGGGCCCTCGGTGGCTCAGCCCCCGTGGTGGCACGGTGGCCACTGTGGCGTGTCCATTGCCGGCAGTGGGCGTCGCGCTGGATACAAACCGCTCTCGGTGCTGGTGCAGCGTGTGGGATACAGAACTCCTGTGTGGACTGAACCTGGAGGGGACAATCAGAGATGCACAGTGCAGTCCTCTCCCCTTCTCCTCCCCCGTACTCTGGCGAGTTTGTTTGATTCAGGGTTGTACACAATCAGCTCTGAGCTGGTTGGGCATTTTACTGCTTCTCTAGAGAGCGAGTGAGGGGTGAATAAAATAACTATTGGACTGAAGAGTTGTGCCACCCCCCGGGGGTGGGATGTTCTTCTGATTGTCTGAGGGGTGGGAGAGGGGACCTCTGCTGCTCATTTGGCTTTTCCTTGATACAAGCTGGGAAAGGGGGTTGCCTCATACATGATAATGCTTCAGTGTTTTTGCTGAAGTCCTATCAAAGATTTATGCACAGGGTTGGAGATTCAGGAGAGGACAGGGTCGTTATGCAGCACTTCATAATTAAGAGGCACTTGTTTTTTAAGGAACCTGGCAAGGTCTGAGTAGAGAAAATATCTTTGCAGTCCTATGTCCATTATAACCCAATTTTCATTCTCTTGTAGCTGAGGAGGACAGCATCTGTCCTTGGAAGCAGTTCTGTGTAGTGATGTCAGGCTGCTGTACTGTGAGCCCTGAGTGATGTGGAGCCTCTGGGTTTGTGGGACTGGGGAAAGAGGAGTTTGCTGGATTTCCCCAGTCACCAGCAGTAACCTGAGATGTGCAGACAAACCTGAGCTGTGGTCTGTCTTCTTCATCTCACCTGGGAGAGCTTTCTGCTGCTCCCTGTGACCACAGCTCAGCACTGCTGTTCTTGGAACACCAGTGTTGGGGTCCCACATTGACCTGGTTTGGCTGTGGTTGAGTTCAGAAGCTGTGACCACTTCCAGGAGGTTTTCTGCCTTTCCCAGCTGCTTCCTGCAACCCCCACTGTGATGTTCTGCCTGGGATGGTCATCCTGGGGTCCTCACTAATGGTTTTGCCATAGATAGAGGAAAGCTGGCTTTTCAGGGCAAGCTTGCATCATCTTGTGCTAGTCCTGTTGTCCTTCAGCACTGCAGCCTGTGCTGCCAAGGAGTTTGTGTCACAAAACTGATCACCTTGGGGCAGGTCTCAGTTTGTGTCTCCAGAAGAGAAGCAGCTTCATCACTGTTTCCAAATTGAACAGCTTTGCATCAGTGTTCAGCCAGCATGGTCCTTGATGTAAGGAAAGAGCTCCCTTCCCCAAGGGAGTACAAGGTACTGGACTTGAGAGCAAGAGCACCAGAATGTCAGTTTGAGCCCTTTTCCTTGATTTTCCTGTCAGGATTTCTGTAACTGCAGTGTGGCAGGCAGGGAAAGAGCTGCTTCCTGTTCTTGCACCTTGGCCACACCTGATCCAGGAGGTGTCAGGGAGAGAGTTTATCTAAAAAATGCAGGCATTGGTTGATTTTGTTGAAGTCTTTTTCTCATTGCATGAGCAGAGTACCTTGGAATTAGAATGTGACTGTTTACCTGAGGTGGAATTTTGTTATTCTTGTTCTCTTCTGGACTTGGCCACAATCACAGATGTGCCCCAGAGCAATGAGATGTTGGGATGGGATCTGGAATTATTTACTGCAGTTCTTAGTCAGGATGGTGACACACAGCCAGCCTTGAGGACACTGTGAAGCTTGTGCTCTACCACCTGATAGCAGAACACACTTTGGAAGCTGTGGGTGGTGCCTGTGGGGCAGGAGCAGGTGCTGGTTTGAGCTGTTTCCCAGGAAACTTCAGATGATTTACCCAAGGGGAAGATGGTGAACAACATGGCTGGTGGCTTGTAGCATTTCTAAAAGCATATTCTTCTCATTGAGTTTAATCATGAGCTCTTAATATTTGGGGAGGGATCTGCCAAAATTTAATTTTTGATTTCTATATGATCACTCCTGATATTTACATTTGATTTAATAATGGGTTCAAAAAAAGGTCTTTCAGTCTTTGAAATTAAATTGATGTTGAGAACTTACATATTGCTCTAAGCTAAAGCTTTTGCTGTCAGATGGAACCTGGGGATAAGTTTTTCCCCAGTATAAATGTCAAAGATTTAAAGCAGGGTATTGGTTTATTTTGGTTTACTTGTGGACAAAGGGCGTGAAGTCCAGCATTATCAATAGAAGGAAGCAAGAAATGGTTGCTTTTTGGGGTTGGTTTTTTATTTATGATATTGATGGTTCTGGTTGCTGTAAAACACTTCTGGAGGTTGGTGTTCTGCAGCAGGAAAGAAAAATGAATTCCTCTCTTAAACCAAAATCAGGAAGATCTGGTTTTGGCCTTGTGACAATTTCTGCCCTTTTGGCAGTGATGGTCCTTTTGCTTGAACACAGAGCCCCGAGAGATTTTAAATTGTAACCATTGCAAAGGAAATGAGGAGCAGCATCCAGGTGCCAACAGGGTCTGTTTGAATCTCTGAAAAATCACATTGCTTGCAAGGCAGGTGTTCTCCTGAGGAGGTTTTCCAGACACCTTCTGATTCTTGTTCACTGTGCACGTGTCACCCACTGGCCCCAGATGTTACACACTGGTTTGTGTCGTGGTTATCAATTATATCAGAGCACTGGAAGCACAGAAATCAAGAACTAATTAAAGAGAGCCTCATCAGCCATCTGCTATTTACCTCCTTCTTCCCAAGTCAACCATCAGGGGGAGGAGACACTCGAGTCAGCTCCTCTTCCAGCAGCTGATGAACTGGAGTGTGTCTTGCCAAACAAACTTCAAGTCAAAAGTACTAATTTATTAAGAAGGTAATTTATTTACTGCAGCAGCTGGAGCAAGATGCTGGAAACAGAACCCCTCGGATGTGCCAGAGGAGGCCCCTGGGAGCTGCTGCACAAATGGAGTTGCTAATAAGCAAACAGAAAGCAATCATGACTTTCTACTCCTATCCCCTGGGGTCAGATCCCACATAAAGCAACATTGTGTGAATAAAGATTTTAATAAAGCAACATTGATGGATTGCCTAAGTCTCTCTCTCCCTGCCCTGTCTGTCTCACTCGAGTTCCAGCACGTGGTGGGCTGAGTGTGTGTTTTGCTGCTGCTGTCTCCCACTTACTCCTCTGCTAATTGTCAATGGCATTGACTCCAGTCGTGTATCCCAGAAATGGCAGCTTGTTTGCCAGAGCCTTGTTGGTAAGGACAGAAGGGTGTCCCAAAGGGATACAGAAATAAAACACACCTAGATTAAGGTGGGCTTCTGCCCATGCATCCCATGGCCCTGCATCCACTGAGCACGTGTGCTGAGCCCTTGGCAGTGTCCCAGGAGCTGGTTCCATGGATCCTGGATGGATCCCAGGTCTGTGCAGCTGCCAGGTGTTTGTGGCTGCCTCTGCTAAGCTTTTATTGGGATGGGGCAGGTAGCTGCTACCCCTGAGAGCAGAGCTGTACTCAGCCTGCAGCAGAGCTTTTCTTAATGCCCCAGCAGGGAGTGTTTCAGAGGCAGGAGGTGAAGCACTTGTGAGTTCAGGGATCTTTCACCTACCCTGTAGCATCAACTGGTGGTGTGAAACCTGCTTTTCTTTGAACTAGAGTTTCTCACTTGAACCTTTGGATTTCAGCATTGTTGAATTCTGTATGAACTGCTTTCTGGGGTTTATTTTGAGGGTGTTGTGGGGGAGGATGTTCTGGGGTTTTTGTTTCCTAGCATTGTGTGCTGACAGTAACTCTTCCTTTCCTCCATCTCTATTTTTGAGGTGCCAATTTTCTCAGGGAGCAGGACAGGATTCTTGCTTGTGTATGAGCAGTTCAACAGCTACAGATGCTTTTAAGTTCTGACAGGCAGAAACTGGCAGTTGAGAGCTGTTGTTCCAAGCACTTTGTTGTGCTGCTGCTCTGTATTTATGGAGTGGTTTGCCATAGTAACAGAGTGAGAATTTGTATAACTGGGAGATTTTAGTGTTTCTGATTATGTAATGAATGTACTTTTACAAAAGAATGAACACAAACAACTTTGAGCCAATGGAGAAGCAAAGGAGGTTGAAAAAAAGCACTTTCCCTGAAGTCCTCAAAGAGAGGCTCTTCTTCCCCTGCCTTCTGTCAGAGTGCAGAAGAAATTGCTGAATGGAAATGGGGAAAAACACTAAAAGATGGGTGCATGGCATTTCCCTGGACAGGCTGTAAATGAAATTCTGAATTGTGAGATTCCCTCTGAGTGTTGCATTGGGGTGTGGAATAAGGCAGGCATAACCATTTCTTGTGATGCTTTTTTCTTCAGGTGGCACCTGAGCTGAGCTGAGCCAAGGTGGTGGAGTCCTAATCAGGTGCTGCTCATCAGGAGTGACTGCTTGGAAATAACCAGCCAGGAGTGACAAGCTGAGCATCCTCCCATCAACTCTAGGGCTGTGCAGGTCCCTGCAGCTGCCTCTGCTGCCAGGGCTCCTCAAGATAAGCAAACTGCAGTTGGGTTTCAGCAGAGGAAGGAAGGAACCCATGTGCTTCCTAACTCCACAGAATGACTGGGGTTGGGAGGGACCTTGGAAATCATCTTGTTCCAAGCCACCAGACCAGGGTGCTCCAAGCCCTGTCCAAGCTGGCCTTGGAAAGTTCCAGGGCTGGGGCAGCCACAGCTTCTCTGGGCATCCTGTGCCAGGGCTTCCTAAAGAACTGTTTTTCCTTCTGGCTCTCACGCGTGCTGCACTTGGGCAGGGCTGACATCCCAGGAATCCTTCAGAATTTTCTTTTTTCCCTTGGAACACGTAAGCATCTATTTTTTATGACATCTGCCCCTTTTAATAAGCCCTTTTCAGCTAGAGCAGTTATCCTGGGTGGGCGACGTTTGAATGTTCCAGCTAAGAATTTTTTATAAATGCTTCAGGTGCCTCAACTAGTTTTTAGTAAGGCTGAAGCAGTTTTGGTACAGCAAGTTTGATTTTTAATTTGTTTGTTTAATGCATTGTTTTTAGTTCTGTTTAAGTTGTTGCAAGTGGCGTTGAGGTTTCGGCCTCACTGTTTATGCAGCTGGAAGGGGCTGGTTTGTCAGTCCCAGTGTCTTTAATGCTGCTGTGTAATATTTGCAGGCACCTGTAGATGGTGATTCACTCTGCTCCATGCCCGGGCTGCATCCCCGCTCCCATCCACCTGGACCGCGGAATAATTCTATTTATGATCCTCCTTACTTTTATTTTTCTGAGCATGTGGGATAACCTTGAAATCCTTTCTATTTCCAAGGCATTTTGCCTCGGTCTCGGTTAGGATAGCCGGCAGCAAACACAGCCTGTACAGCCGTGCTGACTCACCCGCTGCTCCCTGATTTTTGTGTCCCCTTTGAAAGGACACCGAGGAACAGCTGCTATTTGCGTGCCTGCAAAACCTCAGCCGAGCCGCTGGGCTACTTTAAAATCAGATTATGGTCTCGCCCAAGCCGTGGCTGCTGGTGCCGCAGCTCCGCGGGCCGCGGTGTCCGGAGCCTCCCCGGGCGTCTCTGTCGCTCCTTCCCCTCAAGGCGGGGCTGGCCGGGCCCGGGGCGGGGCCGCAGCCTCTGCCCGGGCTCGGGGTTGGGTTTGTCCCCGTGGCCGGGACAGCAGCAGGGCCGGGGCCCGCGGCTGTTGCCCAGCACCGCCCCGGGAAGTGAAATCAGCTCGAGCAGGGTCGGGGCCGCTCCGCTCCCGCATCGCTGCCATGGGCCAGGCCCGGCTCCCGGCCCGCCGCGGCCTCGGCTGCTGCGTCCTGGTGCTGCTGCTGCTCCTGGGCGGCTCGGGCAGCCCCGGGACAGCGCCACCGCCCCGGGGGCCCTGGCCACAGGAGCAGGGACCCGACCCGGAGGGGCCACCGTGGGCCAGGGGGAGGTACGAGGCCGTGAAGAAGCACTTGGGAGCTGTGGGTGCTCTCTCCAAGCAGTACTGGCGGTACCTGGCGTGCAGGGTGTGGCAGGAGGGCTGCGAGGAGGAGGAGAAGCAGCGAGAAGAACGAGAGGCCAGCGCCATCCCAAGTAAGCGCCTTGCTCTGTTCTCTGCCCTGTGCTCTTGTTCTCTCTGCTCCTTGGCAGCAGGGCCGGACGCGCTGCTGTGCCCGCGGTTCCTGAGGCGCTGCCCGCCCTTCCCGAGCATTGCTGCCCCGGGCATCTCCCCCCTTGGCACAGCCGGGA
>VZUA01092400.1:0-22386 GCA_013401035.1 Horornis vulcanius
AATCACCATGAGCACATTTTTATATAATGGTACTTGGTGCAGCTAGGAGACAGCAGAATATTTTTATTTATTTTTGCTTCTTTTTTTCTCCTGCCTGTAATATTGAGCCAACACAGAGGCAATTCCCACTGAGCTGGGCTGAAATCTGCAAGTGCTGACACTTGAAGCATTAGGCTGAGCTCTGAATGAGCAGTGGTGTAAGAGAGAGCAGGCATTTGCATTCCAGCATGAGCATGGAAAGGGAGCTTGTGCTTGTTTTCACACTCAGCATCCCTGATAGGGAGGCTCTGGCATCACCTTTGGTCTCTTCTTCTGCCTGTATGTTGTCAGAAAACACCTGTGAAAGCAGGACTTTAGCTGGCACAGAACTCATTTGACAGAGAGATATAAATGAAAGATGATCCAGCTGAATTCCCCGTGCTGAATTTCTAGCACTGGAAGTCAGAAGAGAAGAAGGAACAGGAGGTTTTGCTGTGTAAATCCAGCAGATGTGGTTTGGAGTAATTTAGAGAAGTTTGTGACTCAAAACAAATCATGCTGTCTACTTTCAAGAGAAAGATTTCATTCTCAGGGTGTCTTTGTGTTTTTACTACTAAAGCCTGAAGAGAATCAGGTTTTAAAGGTGATACTTTTTCTAACAATTTTACTGTCTTTATTACACTTAGGGCTTGTTGTTAGACTGAAAAGGAAACAACAAAAAAACCCTAAAAGAATCACACCACAGTTCAGATTTCAGCATTTTATGCTGCCAAGGGATCTATGGTTTCAAGGCAATAATGTCGCAGGGCCTGGCTTTGCACTGTGATCTCAGTACCTTAGAAGGAGAGAGCTGGAATCACCCAGAGATCTCTGGTTTTACTGGAACTGCCGCATGCTGGGCACACCTAAGGCAATTCAGTGCCATGGAAAAAGGACAAAGATTTGCAAGAATTCAGTGCAGTTATTTTGATGATTTTGCAGAGTTACAGCAACTTTTTCAACTGCTGTAGGAACTGAGAGCAGATCTTGCTTTCACTGGGTTGGGACTGCTTGCTGTTGGGTAAGACTTGGTGTAGTAGAAGAGAAAATGCACTGTCTGTAGAAGGTTCAAAGCACTAGGAACTTTTAAAAGAAATGGCATACTGTTTGTCTTTTTGTCTTTTTTCTTTTCTTTTTTTTTTTTTTGTGAAGAAATGTGAAGTGTGCTCTGGTCTGATGTGCCTGGAGACTTCTGGCAGCCATCCCAGCTCAGTTNTTCTATAAAATGCTGAGAAAAATTACCAGCCAGTGTCAACCTGAGCAAAGGGGAAATGAGCCATAGTAACATAGCAAATAAACAGATCAAAGGTATTAGAAAAACACCACAATCTTCATTTTTTTTCCAGTATCACCAGGCAATTAGTAGATTAATACAGATACTAATGGTTGTTTGAACTCTCATTAACCTACAAGGGCAGTCATGTGTGGTCTCCTTTCCAGAGCTCAGCTAGCATCTGGCATAATTATCGGTTGCATCTTTTTCACTCATGAGTTGATTGGGGTGGCAGAGATGCTAAATAAGCATCTGTATGGTTTCATCTACAGGATACAGAAATCCAAGGCCACAGAGAGCTGCCCAGATGTCTGAGCACCCTGCTGTCCCTGGGGAGGACAGACTGCTTCTTGTTGAGGGCAAGCCAGAAGTCAAAATATTGAATTTCTAGCTAGAGATGTCAGAAGTTCTTCAGGGGCTGCTGAGGTGCCCTCACTCATTTCTGTATTTGACACTGCAGGGTGGGGCATTGCTTGAGGTGGCAGCAACTGTTTCCCTCAGGCAGTGCAACCTCTTCAGAGTGTGGCAAAATGCAGCTCTGAAACACAGCTGCTGAGAGCACCTCTGGGAGAGGGGCACTGAGCATGCCAAAATGAAACTTGAGTTTCATTTCAGCACCTCGTACAAAAGATAAAATATATACAGTTTTTGATCTATAGCTCATAGAACCAGACAACCTGCAGCCTTTCTCTGCTCTCTCTGTTAGCTGTCCCAGGAAGGTCTCATGGGTTTACTTGAAGTCACATTTTTAAAAAGGGAAAACAGTGGGTTTGGATTGTGATCTTGATGTGGTGATCGTGGGCATCCGTGGTGTTTGCAGTTCCCAGAACTACAACTGGACTTCACCCATGCACTGAACTGGGTAAATTCCATCTTGGTTGGAATGAAGATTAACTGTGGAACAGCATCTCTCACACACAAGTGTGATTTTCCACGCGTCAGAAATATGAAAATGGAATGAGTAGACTACAGCCTTACGTGAACAAAAGAAGGCATTTTCCCCTAATTATTTTAACATGGAAGTCCAGCTGTCCTTGAAGCTGTTTTGCTTCAGTAAGTGGGGGAAAACCAACTGATTTTTCAAATCTCCCCCAGAGCTAATGGCTCACCAGCAGCTGCCTGCCCTGGGCAGCACCTCTGGGCACTAGCTGGGTGCCATGGTGCAAGGTGGCTGTGTGGATGGGATTCCTCATGGGAAATCTCATTTCTCATGCCTCTGGGACACTCCTTGCCCCATAGGAAGCTGGCCACTGCATGTATGTCCAGCACTGGGGCTTGAAAACCTGCCTAATGGAAGACTTACAGAAGCACCAAGCTGGGGTGAGGAGAAGATAAATAGCAGGATGTGTTTGTTTCAAAACACCTGCATCATGGGCCAGCTTTGACACTTGTCATGGGGTCTGCAGGCATGCCCTGCCTCCCCACAGCACTGCCTTTCCTGCTTTAAATGAGTGAGCACTGTGACCCTCAGTCCAGGCAGCGTGTACAAAGGACACTGGGCATGGTGTGGAAAGGCTGTCAGATGCTGGGTGAGGGTTTTTTTTGCAGTGAAGTGTGTCAGGTGGTGTAAATGAGAACGTGGCTGTCATGCTGGTGCCCCTTTACAGATGTACAGCAGGTCTGACTCAGTTACTGAGTTCATTCCTGCCAGGATGAGTCCTCACCTTGGAGCAATGGCTGCTGGAGAAAGCAGTGCCAATGCTAAGACCTCTTGGCGAGTAGAAATGACAGTGATTAAAAAAAGAATGTATTAAAAATCCACAGGTCCAGCATGAATTTGGCTCTGGTGTGCCCTCTGTCATGCCGTATGCTGCAGTGAGTACTGCCAGCATGTCTTTTTTTTTAATATATATATATTTAAATGAAATAAATGGAAGCAAAACTTTTGACAGGGCCATTGGCAATAAATTGTGCCACTCCAGGAGCACAGAATCACCTTGCAGGGCCTGAACTGCACCAGCTGCCCAGCTGGTTCACCTTTTTGCTTCCCATGCTTGCGGCAGTAGCTGGAGCGCCATCCATGCAGCGGGGGATCGTGGCTCTTGCTTTCAGTCATTCTGACTTCCTCAGATGAAAGGCACTACAGAAATACAGCTATTCTTAGTCTTTTCAGGTGTGCTTCAGTGCTGACTCTTGCTTTAGTGTCTGTGTTGGCCTGATGTTAAAAAGATAGAGGATTGCTGGCGTGAGCCTGACGTATCCATGCCGAAGGGGTGAGTTTGATTTCTCTGGAGTTTTTGAGCTAACACTGGGGTTACAGGACAATGAAAGCTCATTACATAGTGCCATTTTGTGGCAATCAGTTCCTAGGAGTGATTTTCCAATGCAAATACTTTTCTTGCCGACAGAAAATAATTTAATTATGCTTTCAGAAGCAGCATGGGAGCTTTCACCTAATGTTCTCCATAGTCTAATGTTATATAACTTCAAAAAAATAGGTGGGTTTTGGTTTCTTCTGCTTACCACATGCCTTTACAGGAGAAATTGTTTTAGCTGTTTACGAAAGGAGTTTACGAAAACAGCTGAAAAAAGCCACAGTGTGATGCACTTGCAAAAGGTACAGGGCAGGTACACACACAGCAGCTTGGGGACACCTCTGGGGTGACACCCAAAATCTTGCCTTGAGCAAGAAGAGGGGTAAAAGAGGGGTTTTCTGTGCTTCATGTGATTTTTATTCTGGGAGCAGGTTTGTATTTATGGACTGCAGCCACCTCGGAGTGCCCCGGCAGATGCTTTCCGTAACAGCAGGCTCAGCTCACCCTCTGTGAAACCACCCTGCTGCAGCGTCCTCTGCTCCTCTTCCTCTGGCCTTCCTTCCCCATGCACACACAGCAGCTGAGGAGCTGCTGCCCCTTTTGGTAACTGAGCCTTTGACTGTTCTCTCTGGGCTCTGAATTTTGGCAATGCCAGGAGAGCAGCCAGAGCAGCGTGTGTGGAGTTTGTGTTTCCCCACATGTTTAGCAAGCACGCTAATTTGAAACCCAGCCAAGCCAGCTTTCCCATTTGTACTGTTGTGTAAATAACAGACAGGCAGGTTTCTTTTCAGTTTGCTCAGGGCAAGCACACTTCTGCCCTCCTTGTGAAGACAGTTCCTTGGGAAGTCCTTGGGAAACTCTTTGGTGTGTGGTGGCCAAACTCTCTCTGTCCCCCTGGCTCCATAAAGGGACTGTTCAAGCTACTGTCACTTGCCACTGTGATGTTGAGCAGGTCCCTGCAGGCTCCCAGGGCAGGTGACACCACCTCAGGAGCTGGGTGGGCTCTGTTTTCCCCTGCTGGACTTGCCAGCTCCTCAGAGGATACTGCCTCTGCATGGCTCCTGTCCTTGGGTTTGGGTGAAAGGGTGGAGAGCATGCCCAAGACTCAGAGAAAGCAACTAGTGGAAAATGTTCTGAATGTGAGGGGGAAAGCTCAGCAAAACCACTTTGGTGAGACATGCAGAAGTCTATACCTCTGAGTAGCCTCGGTTTGTCTCTTGTTTGCATGTGCTTGAGGCAGGCTAAATTGTGGTGTTGCAGAATAACCCCTGAGTGAAACACCGCTGTGAGGTTTGGGGTGATGTCTCTCTGAAGATCAGGTTCAATCTTCCAGCCCATCTCAGCTTCTTTTCATGATCTAGAGGCTGCCTCAGGCAGGGAGATTGCTGCTCTCCTCACTTTGAAGTTTCCTGAACACCTGAAATTACTTGATATGACAAACTACTAGAGTGACATTTATTAGGCTTTCTTTGTGGTTGTTCATCCTCACACTGAAAGCTGTCTGGTTTATATTTTTAACTAATGTTTTTAATCCTAGTGAAAAGATGTAGGACTGACTCTACAGGGCCCATGCACATCTGTGCTCACTGTGGGCCCTTGTGGGAAGGCAGGAGACTAACAGTGCTTGGATCTGGGCTTGGACCCTCCCTCAGGTGCCTCCAAGCTCATGAATCATGCATCATAAAAGCAGTATTATGAAGGCTTGAAGTTGTTCATATATTAGATCCTCTACTTGCTATTCAACCAGTTGAATTTCCTTTTTCTGATGCTGTTGTTATTGAAAATCTTTCAGAAGCGACTTCTTGGGCAATGGAATTTTCAGAAAGTCCAGCACTGTTTTGATGGTACTTTTGTAGCACTAGAAATTAGTGGAGTTCTGTGCTCAACCAGGGAAATGAAGATGATATAACCCACCAGGCAAAGGGACAGGAAAAGAATTTGGGGAACAAATCCTATGTGGTTTTGTCTGCTGGGAGTTTTTGTTCATTTGTTTGAATTGGGGGTTGGGTATTTTTTCCCTTTTGTCCAAACTACTTTTATACTCTTCTGTCTTTCAGTTGTGTGAGCCTAGAAAACGCATCTTGGGGAATCACACTGATGGTTGAACAAATCCTAATTGTAGAATGTTGGAGTAACCTGCCATTGATAAAAATGCCCTCAAGAAAAATCAGCTCTTTCCTATGTTGTGCGGACCTATGGCATTTGGACCAGTTGGTTAAGTTTAATTGGATAAAAAACAGAGTTTGTTTTGTGAATATTCTCATCTATGGCCTGAAACAGTCTAGAATGTCCAGAAAGATCAATATTAAATACAACACCTCTGTAAGGTCCATGGTTAATTGTGCAATTGTTACTTCGTTCAAGTCACAGAAAAAGGCAGAACCAAAAATGTAATTTTTAAAGGCATTGTTTTTGGTGTTTCTGGTCAGCACTTGATTTTTTTAAATTTTTTTTTTTTTCCCACTAAGGCTGTGCTTCTTTGACTTTATAGTACAACGGAGGCAATGGGAGGAGACCCGAGTATGTGAGGGGATCACATTCAGGTTTCCATCACTTTTCTGTGTATTAAGAATAACATCAAGAGAAAGAAACCACTTCTGTTGCACTGAAACTGTGTATCAGCTCAGGAAGATTTGGGCTTTTAAAATGTCAAATGCTTTTCAGTTTTATTCATCATCAGAATTGCATGTATCTTCTCAAGCTGCAGAAGGATTTTTATTGCTTTGTCCTGGTATAAAAATACAACTGGAGATGCTCCAGAGTTAACCTTGTTTTTCCCATAGGAACCTGTGTGTAAAATCCTGATTTAGAAAGAACTGTGTTCTTAGCTGCAGGTCAAAGGCAGGACTTAAGCATATTGTTTGAATGTAAGTTCATCTTGAAAAGCAGTGAATTGAAAGTAACACCTTCTTGCTCAAAAGACCTGTGCTTTTATGTGCTAAAAGAAAAGGGACTACTGTAACAGGCTGTCAAGCCAACACAGCTTTCTTCCTTCTTTCTCTTCATTTCATTTCTCAAATTTCAAGCACGCTCGGTGAGGTCACTCTCATTTACTTACACAACAGGCAAAATTTAGACAAATGAAATTGTACATAAAAACACTTTAGGCCAACAAAGAAGTGGCACTGTGGCAATACATGGGAAGGAAATAGTCCAGTTTAACTTCCAGATTTTGTAGTTTGGGTTTGCAACCAGGAGCAGACTGAGCCTTGAGAGCAGTGGCTCACACTGGCTCCCACCACCGCCATTATTGCACCTTAATTAGCCCTGACTTTAATAACCCCGGCCTTGTCTGATGGGTCACAGTTGCCGCTGCCAAGTAATTTTTAGGTAGCTAGTGCAGGTAGAGGAAAATTACCTCCTGCTGTCAAATTGGGAAATTAAAATGTATTTTCAAATCATACACTTCACATGCACAGCTCATTTAGAAAAACTTCTTTCTCTCACACCACATTTTGTATGCAAAGTAATGTGAGAGGTGCAAAGAAGAAAGGTTAACCCATATTGAAAATGTGTAAGCTTCTGAGTGTTCAAGGCAGTAACAAATAATGTTTAGGAAATCTACTGTTTTGGAAAGCTCTTCCTCTTGCACCTTGACAGAAAGAAGCGAAGATGATTATAAAAATCTTTCTTCACCTCAGCTGTGGTCATTATTTTAGTACTAGCAAGTTTTAAAATGTTCATATCAGGCCCACTATAAGATATGTGCAGCTGCCTACTTGCACAGTCAATAATTTCTATGGAAATTGATGGACAGTTGCAAATTGTGTTTTCAAAACTGGATCATTTTCTTTTTTTGATTTGCCACAGAGAGAAGGTAATTTTTTTTTTCACATTTTGAACAAAGGGAATACCTGCCCCAGAAACTTGACTACCAGCAGTTTTATATTATTTTCACAGCTGGTTTAGGACGGCAAAGAAAATTATTTCTTTTTGTGAAAGTGTTTCGGGTTATGAGCACCAACCATGCCCAGATAAGGGCTCAAGAAATGCTTGGCCTAAATTGCAACAAGGAAACCTTTAGATTACAGTCAGAGCCAGGCCTTAGGGTGGTGACAACCCAGAAGTGCTGACCTGAAGGGTTCAGGCAAGCCCAGAGATGTTTAGAGAAGTGTGCAGTACAGGCTGGAAGGAATCCCCTAAGGAATGACCTGGTCCAGTTCTCTAGCTGGGAGAGAGGAGGATATCAATCACTTCCCAATCTTCTGTGATGCTAGGCTTGCTTCCTTAACTCCCTTGCTCCAAGAAGGAAGGAGAAGACAGGCAGAAGAATTTTATACATGTGTTATACTTTGATAGAAATGCACTGATGTAGAAACACAGTTCAACACATTCAGTCTTTCTCTAAACCTTGTATTTCAGTGGGTTGTTTTGATTTACATGGGCAAAACCTGTCTTAAAACTGCAGGAGAAAGCCATGATGGTTCCTCAGCACAGGTAACCAGGGAAGTTTGTTGCTCAGGAATGGCTGGTACCTGAGGAAGTCCCTTGGATTTCTGTTCGGGCAGCATGTCCTCCATGAAAGAGTAAAAGCTGCTGTCCCTCATAACAGCCCTGAGCAGTCTGTAATGCTTCCAGGAGGGAGGATTCACTGCTGTCCCAGGCTGGCCAAGCTTCCCAAAGCAGAGGAGCTCCAACAGGGACCTTCTGCAGAGTCAGACTTCTGGCTGGATACTGCTTTTGAACTGCCAAGATACCTTCTAAGTTAGAAAGGTCATGAATAGTTGTGTCTGTACTTGCTCTTAGCCACACCTTTCTGATCACATATGTAAAAGGAAAACTGTTGCAGCTATGACAAAAGCTGATGTTAAAAGACATTCCCATGATCTGGTTGGTTTTCCTCTGGCAAGCTTTTCACATTTTCTAGATACTGTCAAGGCTAATGCTTATTTTGGTGTCAGTCTGTCACTTTGCTAATGCTGGTTCCTTAATCTTTTTTCTTCTTCATCTTTAAGGGGAAGAAAAATACAAAACAGATTTGAATTCACTGGAAAAACTTTGTCCTTCTCCCTATGGTACTGTCCCTGCCACGTCAGCCACAACACTCTCAGTGTCCTGGCAAGGGGCATTCTCCCACTGCTGGCAGGCCCATCGCGTGGCACAGGGCTTAAAGACAGCACACAGCTCAATGACCCTTTTTAGCTGGGCTTTCTTACAGAATTCCTTGGCAGCAAAATAGTAGAAGATGGCATCAAGGCAGCAGTTCAGGTTGGCAAATGTCATGGAGACCTGGAGGAACAGGCTGATGGTTTGCTTCACTCTGCAGCCCACGATGACATGCTGCCTCACCAGGCACTGCAGGCAGATTCCAAGGTGGACAGGTGTGAAGCACACCAAAAACACCACCAGGTTAATGACAATTACTCGCAAGGAGCCGCTTTCTTCTACATTCTTTTTGTTGTGAGCTTTTTGATTCCAAAGAATCCAGATGGTTTGAGCAGAGCAGAAAATCATCACTGCCAGGGGGATCAGAAACCCAAATATTTCCACAGAAACGATGAAGGGGACGCTCCACGTCTGGTCGGACATGTTGTGAAAGCATTTAATAGGTTCATTCTTGTGAAACACAAAAATTGGGCTGCTGCAGATCCAAGCTATGGCCCAGATGAGGCAGCAAATCAAGACAGCCCACTTGGGGGATTGGTTAGCTCGGCCCTCAAATGGGTGCCTTATGCAGATGTACCTGTCCACGGTGATGCAGACGATGATGAAGATGCTGGTGTAGGTGTTGACGAAGTAAGGAGCCTGTATGAAGGAGCAGAGCAGGCCAGACACTGTGGTGACAGAGTAGTACAGCTTTGGTGGCAGCGAGAGGAGCAGCAGGACGTCTGCCAGCACCAGATTGATCATGTACACGGCGGTCTTTGTCTGCTTCCTCCAGAAGCAGCAGAACACAAACAGGGCCAGGCTGTTGAGGACCAGCCCCAGGATGAAGGTGGGGATGGAGATGCCCAGCTGCATGGTCCAGGCCAGGCGGTCAATGGCTGCAAAACTGCAGCTCTCACTGCTGTTGGTCGTTTCTCCCCTGAAAGGACAAAGAGAGGGGGTTGGAAACGTGTAGGACTCAAAGTCAATGCCGTGATAAAGCCAAACCAAGATACTTTCAAACACAATTGTAGATTCTTCTGGTTTTGAGCTGGACACTTCATCAGCCTTTGTCTATTATGGAAAGTGAAACCTTTCAAGCACGGAGCTTTCTATTTCCAATTTGACTGGCTTGATATGTTACAAGGGAGTTTGATTCTCAGGGGAAAGTAGTCAGCACCCATTGATTACCATCCCATGTAAGATAATACTGAAGAGACTGACTCCTTCAAACACATTTTTTCAAAAACTCTGAAGACTACTGGCTGTCTAATAATTTGTACACCTGTTGAAATTTCCCTAACACTCATGCTTAGTTTTGTTGTTACACAGAAATTAATGAAATTATTATTATTCCATATTAAGGTCTGTTGGTCTGACAGCTGGGATTTTCCTCTTGTATCTGAATCCCCATGTTCCCATCAGTAGCTTTTGCTGATGTGCTTTTACTGTACCACATTTATATGATATTTTAGTTTTATACAGTTCTTATATCCAATGCAGTATTTTAAAAGGTCAGGTTAAGATGACAGATCTTTTATGTAGGTGCAAAATGAGTAAACGTGTTTTTTCACTTGTGCTTAATTTTCAGCATTGTTTAAATTTGGGGGTTGCACTTAAAATTTTAACTGATTATTTTAGATAATCTAGCAAAGATTAGCAAGTGGAAGCCATGACATCTTTGTAATGCAATTCCTAAAAAAAAGTTTGTCTTGAATGTTATCATTGTTCTTAGAACTATACATATGCTTTAATAAACTATGCCTTAGAAATGCTTTTTATAACCTCTTTAAATCAAAACCATGAAAAGTCCCAATAAAGCAGAAGAAATTGGTAGTTGAAGTTCCCAGTCCAGCTCAGCCAAACCAAGTAGCTCAAAGGAAATTTTAGGAGTAAGTGAAGATGTTTTAAGAAAAGTTTGGCCAAGGGGAGAATCTTTGCTTTGGAGGATGAAAAGTGACAATTCTTAAGCACTGCCAAATGGAACCAAACTTTGCTAAAGAAACAAAAACAACTAAAAGTTGTTGAAAGTTGAAAGTGAAAGATTTTGTGTGTGTGTGTGTGGCTAAAATAAAATAAAATATTTTTTAAATTACAGAGAAATGGAGAACAGCTAAGATAGCCTTGCATTTTGCCAACTCTTATGCCATTAATTTCATAGGACTGCTGACATTGTGCTGGAGGTCAGAGGTGGGATGGCTTGTAGGAGTCAGTGAGTGATAATGGAAATTAGTATCTGAACACAGAGTGCGCTCAGAGATCAACATGCAGTTATTTTCCAGCTTAGACTACAGAAAGAGCAGGTGCATAAAGCTGAAGGTCCAGCCCAGTAATTGTAATGAAGTATGGATGTTATTGGTGTGGCTGGAAAAGGTTCAATTTAGTCTGTCTGTTGAAGGAAAGAGTGTCAAATGTGATTAAAGCAATTCTGTAATTGTCGAGTCTAAGCTTCACACAGATTTTTAAGGAAAGCTGCTAAATAAGTATTTGAGAGCTCTTACCAGACCCTTATCTTAGATGAAGTATCTGCTTTTTCACATAAGGGAAAGGCTGAGGATTTTAGACACTTGCATTTCAGCAAAGTGTCCTAGAAACAAGTAAATAGCACTAGAAAAAGCAGTGTTCAGGGCAAGGGCTGTTCAGTAGGTAGGGAAATGGTTGCCTGAAAGCTGATGAGGACAAAGAGGCTGGATGGGGGTTACTAAGGGATGCACAGCACTGAGACTGTCCTGGCTGTGTGACCCCACTGCAGGAGTGAGGGTGGCCTCTGGGGAGGGGCTGGGTGCCACTGCCACCTGCAGAGAACTGGACAGAGCCACCTGAGCTGGGCGTCACAGCGTTGTCACCTTAGGAAAGCTGGATGTTATCAGTGGATTTATCTGTCAGAAAAAAGGGCAAAGAGAAAACCTTGGTTTGGTCATCATTTTGAGGTTAAATCAGTCCATTAGAGCCAGCAATATGTGGCAGCTACTTAGGAAATCACGTGTTTGTGGTGTGTGAGAAGTGAGAAAATCACACAAAACACGGAGCTGAGCTGGTGTCGTGTGTACAGGAGATCACTCTGGACAGGTGCTGCTGTCACCAAGGGGCAGGACAGGGAAGGGGACTTGGGAACACGAGCTCAAGTGTGAGCATGGGCGTCCTGTGACCAAGGGCACCCATCTATCTACCTGCAGAAAAGATCAGGAGACAGGAAACATTTTGGGGTAGGTACAACACCCGCCAATCCAGCACTTGATGCACTTTGAGAATGCATCAGAAAATTGTGCATGATGACTCTTAAAAGTCTGAGGTTTGGTGCTGCTTTTATGGTATCTCCAGCTCACTGAATGCCTTTTCTTTAGGATTCATTGGTACCAAATTACATATGTAGCATTACTCCAGAAAATTATTCATTTCAAGTAAAGAGCCTTTAAATTGATAGTTGTCTGATTATGAAAATCATGGTGCGTTTTTATCATTTTAGTGTCTCAAATTTAAAATTCACATCTTGAGTAATCCACAGGAATTGTTTGCAGCTCTTCCAGACTAAGTAATGTTTTCTCAGAGTTCACTTGAGCATTTTCATTGACAAATAACCTTGCAGTCATTTCATAAGCATCATCTTTACTGCATTGTCCAAATTCTTAGTAAAAATACTGATAATACTCATCCTGAAAGATGCTGAACTGTCCCAGAGACATCTTTCCTATAGAGCAGACACTGATTAGAATCTCGGTGGGTACTCACTAATCATACAGAGATTTCATACTGCTCATGTATCCTTTGCTTATGAGAATTTCTTTAGAGGTAGTGTGTGAAGCCTGTTTCCCCCTCCTACACACCCATCTCCCTTTGCCGAGGAAGTCAAATTACTTCTATTTCAGTCATTCTCAGATTAATCTGTGCAGATTTTTACTTACCACTGACTTGAGTTCTGCATGCTTGCAAACAGTTTCTTTGGTGGGTGATTCCAATATTTCTTTCAAATACTAAAGCCAGGATTACAAATCTAGTTTTTCCAACTCCTTCCTTTCCACCTTCTTAAGAGAGGTACCACGTTTGCTCTTTTCCAGTCTCCTGAGGAAAATTTCTCTGTCCTCAATAGGGTTTTTGAAGGAAAATCCTGTGGCTTTAGGATTGTTTCAGACAACTCCTAGAAACCAAAACACAATACAAGAACCTGTAATTAACAGCACTGAAGAAGGTCCAGCCTCTGTGTCATCGCTGCTCCATTTGTTCTCAGTTTCTCCTGCTGAGGATTTTCCACTTCCTCTGAACTCATTAAACATTAATTGGGTTTCCCCATTGCAGGAGCTTGTGGTTTAGCAAACAGCAAAGGTGTTCTGACCTAGGAAATGAACTGCAAGGTTTTGCAGTAATAGCTCCACTAGTTTTATTTGCAGTACAGCAGAATTCGGGAATGGTTTCCTCTTTCCTCTTGGCTCCGAGTTCATCTAGATCTAGCTGGGATTCACACAAATCTGTATGAGAGCACAGGTTAGAGATGTAACACTAAGGGTGTTCCTATCCAGGGAAGCTTCATTAGCAAAAGCATCCTTTCTTTGTATCTATTTCCTAGAACATCATTCATGTTAGATACAAGTTTTTCTCTTGTGGATGTCCTGGAGAAGAGTAAAATGGCTCAGTGCAACGATGAGCAGCAGGTCCCATTCCTGCCACGTATTTAATCTGTAGCTGGATAATTTCTTACCATTTGTTTTCTAAACATTTTGATTACAACAGAATAGATTTATATTTATCACAAAAGCAGTAATCTCTCTGCTCTAAGATGAACAACACTACATTTGATCTTATTGCTTGAACTTCAAAAGTAACAATCATCTAACCAGCTTAAAAACAGCGTCTACAATCAATGCTGCTATTAAGTTGCTAGAAAAATAAAAGTCAATAACTAAAATAGGAATTACTTTACCTGAACCCCAGCAAATAGATCAGTGGCATTGCTTCAGTCCAGGTTGTTCTACAGAGCACGGAAGCATTTTCTTACAGACTGTGCCTTACAAGTTTTCTGAGTGGCATAACCAACCACATCCTTCTTTTCTTCTCTTTTTTTTCTCTTTTTTTTTTCCCCCCAGTCTCAAAATACACTCTGTGCCTACTTATATAGGCAAGTGAAGGTGGAAAAAGTGTAAAAATTTAAATCCTCATCTGTTTCCAGTCAGTAGCCAAAATAGGGTGGGGAGCAATTCCTCTTTGAAGTCAGAGGGTTCAGCCTGGCCTTTACCTGGTGTGATGTAGGTGAGAGCATTTGTGAGCTTGTGGTGGCTACCTCCAAATTTCCAATTATTCCTTGAGCTGGGGAGGAGCTGGAAAGAGGAAAGTTGTAGGGGAGGCTGTAATAAAAATAGGGTTTCTTCCTCCAGTTTCTGCTCCATTTGCATACTGGAGATCAGCAGTGAAACACACAGAGGCCTCTGAGAGGTACAGCTACTTGCACACATGCAGCTGCTGAACTATTTAAGGGGCATGTGCCAGTTTTAGCCAGTTCAGGTGTGTGATTCATAACTGCAAGCTGGCAAAAAAATGTTTATCTGTGAGAGGACTGAGATGCATGTGGCAGCAAACGAGTGCCTTACACGTCAGTCACACAACAGCCGAAACACCCGTCTCTTGAGATGAGCTTCCAGAGCTTTCTGGAACCTCTCTGGCTGAAGTGTGAAACTCACTCAATAGTGCTGACAGACTCTGTCCTGACTTGTGGACACGCTTGCAACTCTTTGCATAAAAATACAGGAAGAAGTATTACAGCCCTAAGTGACAGCTTTCAAATTGCAATCTGGCTTTGGAGGTAATTTCATCTTTCTGGAGAAAAAGTAGCATCTGCCTCCATACCCCAGGGGTAGGAGAAGAAAAAAACCTGCAATTTTCTTCCTGTCTCATTCAACAATGAGATTTGAAAAAGAAAAAAAAAGCAGAACCCCAAACAAAGTTTAGGTAAACCTCTTCAGAAAATTGTGTGGTGGAGGAAACGAAGGCAATATGATTCATAGCATTTGGGAAACATATTCTGGAATTGGGAGGTTTCAAGGGCTTTGCAACTTCTGTCTTCTCAGAATTGTGGTCTACCTCCAACTCAGCAACAGACTGAAATAAAACTGGAGTCACAGGAAGAAACCTAAGAGTGCAACTGAATATTAGCAGAAAGCAGATATCCCACGATTCTGAGTGACTTTGAACAAGTTATTTTGTGCCATGCTGCAGCAGAAATGGGGTTGCTTCTTTAATCTCACCACAGGCAGCCTCCAGACTTAGCCTAAAAATGAATTTTAATCCTTTGTGCTGCCTTCACTCCCAGAACTAGCTTCATTCCTTGTGACTCTGTGAATTTCCCACTTAGTGTCACTTGATGCATCAGACCTAGGCAAAAAAAAAAATCAGTATGTCTGTATACATCAACTGCATCTTTGCTAAGCTGGCAACTTTTCTGTGATACAAGTGGGTTGACCACTCATAGGTGAGCAAGTCATTTGCTGATGTGTACATAAATCACCTTTTTGAAGGTTCGCCTTTTTGGCTTAAATGAGGCCAATTTCCATCTAGAGCATGTTTAATGAGGGCAAATTCTGAATGACTCAGTCCCAGGCTGGCAGATACACTATTGGCTGAGAAATCAGGGCTTATTTCCCCTGTGCCTGGTGATTGCTTTTGAAGTTTCTCAGGTGCTATACGTGAATATGCTCAACAGGAATTATTTCAGTGAGTCCTTTGTGCTCCAGTGCCTTTATCACCCAACACTGCTGCTTGATAAATGCTGTATTTTGGGGATCCAGGTGGCTGCATGGCTCTGAGGTTTTCAATGGGAAATGAGAAGGCCTTCAGGTTTTTTGGTGGGTTTTTTGTTTTGTTTTGGTTTTTTTTTGTTTTTTGTTGGTTTGTTTTTTTTTTTCAATTGACCCCTAAAATGCACTGGGTGTATATTTTTGTGCTACCCAGAGACAGGAATCTTAACAACTTCATTTGTTTTCCAGTATTGTGTTCCAGTTAGCAAATGAATAGTGGGTGGAGGAACCATAACCCAACTGAAAGGAAGTGTATGACCAAAAAATTAATAAAGTTTATAGATGAGTAGGGTTTGTTGGTTGGTTGCTTGCTTTTTTTAAAGTTTGCTAAACTTTCTCTACTTTTTATCCTCTTGGTGCCATAAGCGCTGCTCTTGCTAAGTCAGGCATTTGCCATTTTCAAGGAATCAAAATCTCTTTCGGAGGAAACATGTTCATACAGTGCAAAACCACATTCATTTGCATTACACCAGCATGAATTCTTCTGCTCTTCTTAAGTGGAAAATATATTGTAGCAGCTTTGAGGTCCGGCTTTCACAAATGTCCAAATTATGTGTTTGCTTGTACTCAATGGCCAGAATGGAATGAGTTGGGCCTCAGATCTAGAATTAGGATGCTCAAATGCAAATAAATCAAAATTCAAAGGAATGGTCCAATGTGTTTCTGGGCCATTCTGAAAGAATGTGTGATTTGTTCTCCCAGACTGCTGTAAAATATCATCTCAGATAATAAGACTTAATCATCCAGAGTAAAATGAGTCAGAAAAAGACACTGCTCAGCAGAGAACTAGGAGGTGAGTAACAAACTGTCCTTGTGAAGAGTGCTGCATCCAGTGGGGAATTAGAAAGATGATGAACTTAGACAACTGACTCTAAGGTGTCTTTTATGCTGTGCTGTGAATGGTTTCTGATATTTTAGTGTGTTTTTGAAGGCTTCAGAGACTGGATGGCCATAGTGAGTTAATGAACAAGACTTGTTCTGAGCAGGCTACCACTGCTTGCTAACCTAAAAGGGATTTTCTGCCTTTTTTTTTTAAGAGGTGAGATCCTGGGACTTTATCTAACTCCAGCTGAGCAGCAGAAAAACCCTGGAAAGGAAAACTCTGCCAAGAGCTCGTGATGCTCTCTCATGAAGATGTACTGTATGCTCTTTCTGTATAAAGAACCAGTAAAAGAACAAGCTTAATTTTCACTGGTGGCTTAAAAATTATTGTTTGCACTTGGGTTGGAGTAGAGTATTTTGTTTATCTGGAAACCTTCCACTCCACACTGGTGCTCTTTGGGTTGCTCAGTACCCTCTTCCTCCTCTTCATCAGCAGTCAAAGCCTGGCAAACAGTGAGCTATCTTAACTGTGCAGCTGGAGCTTTGAATAGCTCAGGGGTTCTGTTTTTTCTCATGGAGCCAGTTTTTTGAGTTCAGAAGACTGCAAAACTTGAAACCAGAAAGCCTGGGAACTGCTGTACTTTATAGGGAACAGCCACACTCAGCCTCTTCAAGAGGAGGCAAAGACTTAAAGGCAGCCCAGATGGAGCAACAAGCACAGGTTTATTTGGAGCTGGCCAGCTATGAGGGTAGGTTTATTTCTACATTTGAGAAACCTTACAAAGGCTTGTCAGGGTGGGCAGTCTGGTCAGCAGCCAGTCTCACACTAGTATGGTTGAGTGACACTTTAAAGTGCGGAATATCTTCAGCTGTGTCTGACTCAGAAGTTCACCATGGGAACACCAAGCATGCGGGGTGCCATCTCAGTAACTTCAGACACCCACAGCTGACAAGCTCATTTTCCACAGTTTAGTTTGGTCTTCCAGAGGCAAAAATGCTGGTTGGACATGGCCAGTGGCAGCCAGGTGGCAGTGAGGACATGTGCTCCATGGCCACTCCCTTCCTCTTCTAGGCAGAGACAGAAGAGCTCTGTGTGGCCAAAGCTCTTCTGGCTGGGGGGTTAGCAATAGGCTAGAAATTTTCCTTGGGTGTTTGTAGGAAGGAGCAGCCAGCCAAGCTGCAAGTTCAGCTTTAGTGAAACTGTGTAAGAATAGACACAGGGCTTCCTGCACCCTTGAGCCTTGCAGCCTGTCCCCCGAGGTTCACCAGCACAGCACCTGTGCCAGCTGGCAGGCCAGGGGCTCTGTGGGTGCTCAGCAGAGCTGGGATGGTGCTGCTGAGGATGCCCTGCTCACTGAGCTGTGGCACTGCCAGGGGAACCAGGAGGTGTGCACAAACCCAGGCTTGGAATGAAACTGCCAGCTACTTTCACAGTCAACCAGTAGAAGGAACTGATGGATACAAACCCAGGACCCATGCAGAAGCCCACAGAGCTCCTGGCAGGCCCCCTGAGCACTCAGGTTTTTGTGGGAGCAGTCAAATAGGACATTAATCTGCTCTGCCTCACCACTCCAGTGCCAGTGTGGGGTTATTGCACACTATTATTTTTCCTGACACAGGCAGTGATCAGATCAGTGTTGTCTAAATGCTTGCCCATCTTCACCATATAAACTCTGATAAATGATATAATCTAGATTTTTTTCCCATGAGAAAACATTTTCTTCTCAGCCTTTGCAGTGCACTAGGTAATGAAACACAAAATAAAAATTATTTCCTTTGCATTTTCATTCCACCATGTATTACCTGAGCACTGACCATCAGTACAAGTGAGCAGCCATCACTGCAGGTGCCAGTGCAGGAAAGGAGCTTGTGCCTTGCACAGTCATTGCTGTACTTTCCCCAGACAGCCTGGCACCAGGGGTGGGAGCTGCCTCATCTGCAAAGTTTATGCACTCTTGATACTACAACGTTCTGAAAGACTCAGATCTGTTGAATGGCTTGCTTTGAGAAGGAACTGACTTGTGTGGAAAGTAGGTTTTTTCCATTTCCTTCAGCTTTTCCTCATCCACCTCATCCACCCCTACACCTCAGTGCAGGGACTGGCTTTTCTGAAAAGAAAGCCCTACTCACTCAAGCCTATAACTGCAATGGATAATTGTCAAATGAAGATTATGGAATGGCTTAAAAGGAACATTTTCCAGCCCTGAGACGTGCCCTGTTTCATTAATGCACATCATCTTCGCTCTCAGGGCCTTTCCCATTTTAGCTCATGTGCTGCCAAGCACATTTAGTTGTTTTAGGAGCAGTGCACCAATAAGGTGCCTCTCAAAGCAGGTCTCAAAGGACTACAGAGAAGTGGGGCCAGTTCTGGTCCCTCACAGCATGGCCATAAGGGTTCCTGTCCCAGGGTTGAGGCTGTTGAGCTGCCAGCTGAGGGTTGTTTCTCAGGCTGAGTTTGTCTCACCTGGGCCATGGCAGTCACCACACCCACAGCTCTCCTCTTTGCCTGGCTTGGCTTTTTTTGTGCTGTCTGCAGACACTGGCACTCCTCATCACCACCCATGTGTACTGCTAGGGTGTGTTTCCTGATGTCCCCAGCCTGTGTCCCCTAACCTGGTTCTGAAATCTGAGGGCATGAGAACTGCTGTCAACGTCACTGCTGTCCCAAGTGTCCAGACAGCCCCCACCACAGTCCCAGTTTGAACCATTGAGTGATTTGC
Source organism: Horornis vulcanius (assembly GCA_013401035.1). Taxonomy (NCBI): domain Eukaryota; kingdom Metazoa; phylum Chordata; class Aves; order Passeriformes; family Scotocercidae; genus Horornis; species Horornis vulcanius. The sequence continues at coordinate 18,956 of VZUA01092400.1, forward strand.
CATGGAGATGCAGTGAGTGTGGCTTAGAAAGAGGAGAAAATAGTTCAAGAAAATGCTGGGAGGGATTGCTGCATCTACTTCAGCATCTCAGATGTGAGTGGTGCCGGTGCTGGCGGGGGAACTGCTGCTCGACAGTGCCATCTTTGGGTACTTCACGTGATGCCATGATGATTTTTTGCCTTTTATATACCTTTTACATATTCTCTAAAGCATGCACACCTGTAATTCCTGAAGTCTGATAACTTAGCATAGTCCTGGTATTCTGCTATGCCAGAAAACCAAACACCCTAAGGGCCTCACAGCTGGAGCTGGAAAGCCCTATGTTATCTTGATAAACCAAGCTCCCTGCTAAAATACATCCTGTAAACTAGAATTAGGCCCATCCAGGGAAGAATACTTTGGGATGGAGGAATATCACGCTCTTCATGCAAGCCTCTCATTAAGGTATCTTTGTTAGATATGCTAATTTGTCTGTAATTATAAATTGTATAGGTGATCTATCGAGCATGTGCGTTTCAGCGTGCTCCACCTTGGCAAGGTGTTGCACCATAAGGATCCTTATTAAATACCCAGATAAAAGCCCTTTATTCCTTCACTGTGTCTGGCTCTTAATTTTAAGACCAAAGAAAAGGCATCACATGAGTTGGACAGGAGGCAACAGAGTGGAACTTGAATTTCCTTGGTGTGGTGCTCTTTCCCCATGTGTATATATGAAAAAATAATGTGTATGTACTTGTGTAAGCATCAATATCATAATGACTTAGTAACAGTTGTTACACTGCACGTGTGGGTTACTTTATGAGCTTCATTTTGTTCTCATCTCTCTGTCCTGGCTGAACACTTCTATTTCAGTAAATTAGCCAGCCCTAAAGACCTTTGAGAGAGAGAACTTTGTTTTATGCTGCTGAGGAAAATGTCCCATTGTGAAGACATGGTTTTGTCTGTCCTCCTTTGGAAAGGGCAACTGAGAAACTTCCTTGTTTATTCCACTGCAGAAGTGGTTTTGCCTCAAAGAGAATTGGCCATCCTTGAACTTGGTATCTGAAGAGAACAGTAATGGGGTAAATTCAATTAGTTGTAGCTTATTTCCCGGATGCATGCAGGTTATCTGCCCTTGCTATCAGCATATGATTAATATTTAAAATATAACCAACTCATCCTGGTCTCAGGGCCTTGGATGCTGCAGAAGGTGGGGATGCTGAATTTGCTGCCAGCCCAGCTTGCTCCCCAGAGGGAAAAATCAAGACACTCTGGCTTGTTTCTCTGAGAGTGGAATTCATCCTCCTTTGTGTTCAGAGAGGTTGTGGTATTGGAGCCTAACGGGGGAGAGATCCTCAATTCCTTCTGCTCTGTAATGTTGGTCTGGCTGTGTGAGTATGGCTGGCTTTGTTCTGGCTGCCTGGCATGGCCCAGTGCCTTCACACACAGGTTTGACAAGAGAGGCTTTGGAAATAAAAACTGCACTTCATTTGCATATAGTCATCCCACTTACGTTGATAATCTTCCATCTTAGCACTTCAAACTGAGTGCTAGACATTTATCTGAAATGCTGGAAAGTTCTCTTCCTTTTAGTGCAGGTGTATTCCTAAAAATAGCCTGCAGAGAAAAGCCTGTAGAGAAAAGCCACATAACATAAAAGGGCTCAGAAAAGCAATTTGCAGGAAAGTAAAAAACCTCAAACAGATTAAAACCTCTTGAATGAACTACAGCTAGTGGCAGAAACTATCACATAATCAGTGCAAACTTTTTTTTAATTTAAAACAAAGAAAAGCTAAGATTTCAAGAAAAAATCTTAAAGGACAGAAGTTTTGGTAACTAAAGTATCAGCCTGAGATGATAACTTTTGAATTTCAGTGGACACAGCCTCCAGAGAGAGGCCCTGAATGTGTGCTGGCTAGCCAGCTCTCTCCAGGATGGATTGTCTTAATTCTTGTGCCACAAATCAGGATTGTCCTAAGAGCCTGAATGCCTCACCTGTGTCATTTATTGAGCCAGATGTGCTGGAAATAAACCATTTGGTGGCTTAGGCTTTGTTGGTCAGAGGCACAAGGTAGAGAAGCAAAAGGTCAGGTGGAGAAGGCTGAAATGTGGTTCCTCCTGCATTTTGCAGGTTGGTGGTTGGTAATTTGTCTGTGGAGGTTGGTAATAAAATAGGTTAGTGGGGGATACTGGTGCAGAAGGAGGGACCTGGCCCTTGGGGACTTGGCTGGGTGTTTCACTCCCACATGGACAGGTTGGAGGGACAGACTTTGAAAAATCACTGCTCCATGTGAGGAGAAGGATTGCTGGTTGGGCTTTATTAGCCACTCACCTTCCTCTCTCATTGCTTTTCTCCTCTTCAGCTGAGGGCTGCTTTGTCAAACTGTGGCAGCGAAGGGGCTTCTCTGGGCACCAAGACACTCTGAATTCCCAGCACCTGCTTGAACAGAGGGTGACTAATGTCTTGTGAAACCCTCCTGGCCCTGCCCTGGGAAAAGTCAGACTGGTCTTTGCTGTCACTGGGAAGCTGGGTGAGCTTGCACCAGAATTAGCTGTAAATGCTTTAGAGAAAACAGTGGATTTTCATGAAACCAAGGCCCCAATCACCTGTATCAGCATTGCTTAGAAATGTCTTTATGACAAGAGGGTGAACACAGGCCTGAGGAAGGGCTCTGGCACCTCCTGCCTTTATCTGTGAATTCACCCTGTTGAGAAGAGAAAGTGTGTTTTTACCTTGCAAGCCAAAGTGCTGCTGTTCACCAGGTGTTTATGATGTTTGCTGCTGCTACTCCTTCACTGTGTCCCTGCCTCAGCAGTGCCACAATCTGCAGCATCGGGGGAGCATCTGGAGCACCAGCAGCAAAACCTGCTGCAGGATGAGAGGGGCTTGCACAGCTCAAGCTCACCGGAGAAAAGAAATGTCCTCCTGCTGTGGTTTCACTCCTGCCTTGGCAGGGTCAGGCTGTCAGCATGCTCACACCTCCAGTGTGACAGCTGGGACTGGAGGTACACAGAGCAGCCTGGGAAGATCCCAGGATTTGTTGGTCCTGTTTGTAATAAACAATTTCTGACCTTTTCATCTTGGCTTTAGGTTAGGAATGGTCGTTCTCAAAAAAAAAGGAAAGGGAAAGGAGCTTGAGACAGTGCCAAAGAGAGAGATAAAAGCTGTGTGCTTCTTGCAGAAAAGATTTTTTTGAGCTTGTGTTTGTTTTCTTGCTTGTTTTTAGTGGTTTTTAGCTTTCTATCAGATAAATTCTGCTGATAGTTGATAACACATCAAAAATGCCCTGGGCTGGCCTGACTGATCCATGCTGGAGCAGGATGCTTAGCACTGGTCAGGCTAACTCAGTAGCAGCAACCAGTTCTGACCACCAAAATCTGTCTCTGAGTGCTGCAAAAGCTGAGCTGCTTCTGGGATCGTTTAAAGAGGATGATGATGATGATGATGATGA